>JWJB01010217.1:0-32577 GCA_000812895.1 Rutstroemia sydowiana | reverse complement strand
TGGGATGGGATGGGATGGGGTTGGGTGTTTGGGTTTGGATTTGAGTTGCATGAGCAAGATTTTTGTTATTGTTTGTATGTGGTTTATTGTCAATTTCTTTATTTCCATCATCGTATCTACTATCGTCTGTTAAATAGTCTCAATAATCCCATTATTTATATCTCGAGCTCATTATATTAATCCGGAGTAAAAGAGGTTTGAAATCATGAGGTGGTATTGTGAAGACATGTATGAGTACAATGGCGGGTAATTGCACATTACAGTGTCTACTACTCCGACACACCTGTCCCTCCATGTTAAATACATTAAAACCGTTTGTGAAAAGAAAAGGGTTGGGAAGAACTGGGTCTTTTATACTTGGAAGGTGCTACTAGTGTGGGTTAGATTCAAGGTGGGGTTGTGATGGAGCATTGCGATAGGTTGTGATGGAGGATATAGTTTGTTTGAGGGTTTAGGTTGGAATTTGATAGGTATGATCTATTCATGGGCGAAGTGAAGTGAAGTCCACGAATGACTTATTATCATTTTGTATGTTTTTGTTATCTTATTCTTTATGATTTGTTTATTGTCGTTTTACTTTACTAATAACACACTATGCTCTATCGTCTGTTCACAAATGCCAAACCACAAATCCCAACCCCAAACCCCCGAACCCGCACGCAATACTCCCCCTCCACATCCCCTCCAAAACACAACTCAGCCTAACACCATACGCATCCAATACGATACTATACCCAGCTCGAAAAACCTTAAATGGTATGAAAATGCTTAATTCAAGTTGAGTTCTATTATTGAGGATGGGGACAGGGGTTTTTATACTTGGAAGGTGCTGGTGTTGTGGGGTTGTGGTGGGGTTGAAATTGAGGTGAAGAGAGGTGAATTTGAGGGGAAGTGGTTTGGGGGTTTAGGTTGAGGTTGAGACTTGTGAGGGTTGGTAAGTGAGTGAGTGGATTGGTGAATCAATTGGTATTAGTATGATGTGCATGGTTATAATACTCATTGGTTGCAATGTGGAGGTAGACCGGCGGTAATAATTTGAGGGGTTGATAATGCCCAGTTTCTTGTCTAGTACTGTTAGGAACCCTACCCTCAACTAATGATGAATTAAAAGGAATTGACCTCGCCAACATTATTTATCGGGATCCAAATCTGTCGCAACAAAGCAAAGATGCTGCAATGTGCCTACTTAACCTCTTGACAAAATCGGAACAGGCGAGAGACAAGCTGCTACGGTGAACCGAGACGCTGCCCGCAGTACTTTAAGCTAGTTTTAAATATATATACCGGTACTTCATTGTCGATTTATATGTCACTGCTGTTTTATATATTAGGGAATTGTCATTATATATTTCTACCTTCGTACTGTATAAACCTACTAATCTACTATCGTCTCTTCCCTAATCCTGTCACTATATCCCAATACCCAAATCTCAAATCCCAAACCTACAGTCTTACTCCGGAGTAAGACAGATCTAAGAATGGTAAGTTGGTACATATTGCGTATATACAGTCTTACTATTACTGACACCAGCCCACCAGAAATCAAAACATCCCCTCGTCTTGCCGATTCTCTGAGAAAGAATAATGTTTGAATGCGTAGAGACAGATAGATCCTTTTATACTTGAACCTGAAAAGCTACTAATATGAGTCATAACTAGCGCGATTTCTTAGTGGACTTGTGGAGGGGTTGATGATATATATGTTCAACTAAAACCCGAGATCAACTACTATTACCCAAAGGCACATTCTTCGTACTAAATTTTCTCATATGAGCCTCCCATCGGCGCAGTCAATGTATCTACGGATGCGATGCATCGCCTCACCTAGGGACTAGTCTTTTTATTCTGTTGCTGGGGTATGGTATGCACATGGTATGCAGGATGGGGATGAGATGGGATGGGATCTGTTAGGTTTTCGTTTGGCTTGTTTGGAGGATAGAATAGACTGTTGTCGTTTTATGTATCTATTATCGTCTGTATATTAATACTAATATCTCAGCTTTCGAATCTAAGAATCCCAACACTCAAATCCCAAACCCACAAAGTTAATCCGGAGTAAAGTGATCCCAAGACAGCGCAGGTCGGTAGCCATTGCGTATGGACGGACTCACTACTACAAACCTACCATGCTACCCACCCACTACCGGTTGCACCAACCCACCGACATAGATCACAGCCCGCGATTTCACTTATATTCTTTTGCGGAAGAAAAATACATGAGAGTGCTGGGTGGTACTTTTATACTTCTCTTCTACCACTAGCGTGAATTAAGTTCTCAATGGATTCGAAGTGCGGTTGCTAATATATAAATTGGCTGGGAGGATGGCCCTCCCATAAGACCATAGTCCAAGAAGATGGATGGGAATTTGTCTACAGATCTGATGTATTATTGGAGATGGGTTGTTTTTGTTGTGTTGATTTGACGTGGTATGGAGGATAGAACGGATGTGATGGAAGGGGTTTGTTATATGTGCGTTGTTGTCGTTATGTATGGTTTATTGTTTATGTATCTACTGATTTACTATCGTCTGTTCAATAAGCTCACTATATCAACTCTCGAATCCGAAATCCCAAATACCAAGCCCACACTTTCAAGTTTCAGTCCGGAGAAAAAGAGGATTGAAAATTGTAAGTTGGTAGGTATTGTACACGGATACATACTACTGACAATACAGAGCCATATTCAATTGTGCACATGTAGTGAAGCTTTTCTGGAGAAGGAAGTATGGAAGTGCCGATCTTTTTATACTTAGGATTTGTGGGGGTTGCTACTAGTGTGGATCTTTGCGGGGCTTCAGATGAGCTAGAAGTGAATTTGTTTGGGAGATCATGAAGTAGGATGGTCTTTCATATGTATATCCCTACTATCCCGTCTCTAATATCCATCCATCATCATTTCCCCATCTACTAACCTACTAATCGCCCAATCTACTATCATCTCTCCACCAATCAATGCTAATAATCCTATCATCCCAAATTCCAAACCCGCGGTATTTGTCCGGATGAAAAGTGATTTGTGGAAAACCGCAAGGTGGTATTGTGTACGCATACAGAATGGCTGCGAGGTATTAAAATACCCATCACTAATAGCCTCCACCAAAAATCGAGAATTGGGAGAAAACTGGTTTCCTATCGTTGCGGGAGTATGGACGGTTTTGAAGAACGAAGTGTGAAAGTATTGCTCCTTTTATGTTGGAAAGGTACTACTAATGCGGGGTTCTTAATGGATTTGCGGTGGGGTTGACATGGATTTGAGGTAGGGTTGGTGTGTTCTCGTCTGTGGATGCAGGTTGGGATTTAATATGATTTTGTAGTTGCGGTGTTGATCTTGTTTTATTTCCTCTTCATTGTCATTTTACCCATCAAACAATTTACTATGTACTATCATCTCTTCACCAGTCCCAACATTTCAGTATCTATATCTGAAGCCCGCAGTGTTAGTTGGGAGTAAAACCACAAGGTTGTCTCTGCTGCGTACACAGGATGACTGATATACTAGTACCAATCACCGATAGCATTCACCAACATCCGAGATGATAATTGTTTGCCATAGCGGTGGTAGTTTGAAGAACGGAGTATGGGGAACTTAGTGCTAGCTAGGTGGTCTTTTTATTCTTGATACTTGGGTGATGCTACTAGTGCGTGGTTTTTGGTGGATTTGAGGTGGGGTTGGTGTATTCTCAACTGAGAGTTTAGGTTGGGATTTTTTGTGTATGAATTATTGTCGTTTTAGGTATATATCGCTATGATTTTGTGTAATGTGTATTGTTGTTTTATATGGCTAGTAATCTACTATTATTCTTTCAACAATCCTGATCCCCATATCTCAATAATTATATCCCGAACTCGTAGTTTCAGACGAAGAAAAAGAGAGATTTGAAAGCGCAAAGTGGTATTGCATATGTATACAGAATTGCTGCGAGTTACTATACATATCATGGGCGGCGCCCACCTTGAAACCCTTATGGGCTAGGTGTCTTTGTTGGTTTGGTTCTGAATAATGAATTACGGAAGTAGTGGATGGTCTTTTTATACTCAGAACTTGTTACTTATGACTAGCGTGGTTTATTGGATAGACTTGTTTGGGGGTTTAGATTGGTTGCTAGTAGGGAGGAGAAGCAGGACTTTTGTTGTTATTTGTAATATTCAAGTTACATATCATTTATTATTTTCTTTCTATCATTTAATTATGGTTTATTGCCATTCTAGCTCTCTGCTAGTTTATCATCATCGATTTAACATCATCAATAATCCCAATACTCAAATATCAAGTTCGGATATAGAGTTAGCTCGGTGCTGTGTACATGTGTACAAAATGGCTGGTGATCATTTGTGTGAGTATTATGTACGATGCACACCTCGATGCTCGCTTGAAATGTGTGCTTCTGGTTCTGAAGAACGAATTTTGAAAGTGCTTGGAGGTCTATTTATACTTGGAAGACGCCACTAGCGCTGGATCTTGAGGGGATTGAGATGGACTTGAGGTGGGGTTGAGGTAGAGTTGGTGACATGGCCTGACCTAGGAATTCAATTTAGTCCTTGTTAAGTTTCTGATATCCATTGTTATCTATAAGATCAACTACCTCTCGTCAGTCCTGACTTATAATTCAAGTATGGTGCGAGCTTTATTGTCAATTTATTCGTTAATATCATTTTACCAATGATATACTTATTGTGGTTGCCATTTTGGGAATCTATAGATTTACTATTATCTGTTTACCAATGGTAGATTTCCAATTTCTCAAACTCTAAACTGATGATCTTAGGCCGTAGCAAAAGAAGCTTGAAAATACATGGCGGTATTGCGTACGTATGCAGAACTGCTGTAAGTGACTTTGCATATCATTGGCTGTGCACGCCCACCTTGCTTCTGCTCTAGTCGGGTTTCTCTGACTCCGGTTCTGAGGAACGAATTATGAAAGTGTAGCTCCTTTTATAGTTGAACATTTATGACTAGCGTGAGTTCTTTGTTGGCTTGAGATGGGGGCTGTAATATGGCTTTGTGAACCACCTAGAACTCCAAGTTGGCCAATGACATCTAGTACTTAGGTTGAAGTTTTTTGTCATTTGCGAGTTTATTATCGCTTGTTCCTTTTATTTCATTATTGAAATATGATCCACTGTTGTTTCACATGCCGCTGCTTTCTTACATACTCTTCATCGTCATTTTATATAAGTATTAATATCCTGCGCACTATCATCCTTTCAAGATTCCGATTATACAAATCTGAAGCCCACGCAGAATATCATACATCGCGGTGTAAAAGAGGACTGAAAACCACATATCTGTAGATATTGCACGCAAATTCCGATATAGCAAGCTCATTACTATTAGAATACCCAGTGTCTCGTTTTTGATTCCGAAGAATTAGAAAGTTCTAAGGACTTCTATTAATGCTGTGGCTGAATCAAATGCAAAACCGCCGAGTGCTCCTTTTATATTTAGAAGTTGAATATATATGACTAGCGCGGTTCCTCAGTAGTTAGTCTGGAAGATTAGGTTCAGGTTCTAAACTTGTAGTTCATGAGTGAATTGATATCATCTATATGAGCCATTTCCGTATCGATTAACTAGGCAGTTGCCCAAAAATGAGCGTTAACAACTTCATCTATATGAGCCATTTCCGTATCGATTAACTACGCAGTTGCCCAAAAATGAGCGTTAACAACTTCATCTTCTACCTATTAAAGAAAGGTTGAATGGGTAGTTGGTGTGGGATTGGGTTGGGGGCTGGGAAGTGAATGGTGAATTTCAGGGATGTGTAATGGAGGGAAAGTGATCGGCTAGTGGAGTCGCTGCGGTGGAGTGGAACTTGGAAGTTGAATCTTGGAAAAGAAGAACAACGGAAAGTTCCTAGGCTTGGGGTATATAGAGGAAGAGATACTGTGAAATCGTATCATGGCATTCTGCATATCCGTACCACTGAAATGCGTATTCATGGATTTCGATGGGGGTTTTCCTTCCAGTTAGGGAAGTGTAATGTTTGGGGTAGGAGTGGTGAGTGGAGAGTAGGAGGGAAAGATTTGATGTTTTTTTTTTGATTGTTTGGTTGTTGCTGCTACTGTAGTCTTGTTGTTGACCTTTATCCTAATATCGTACTTACTGTTGTCTATATAGGTACGAATACTCGTCACATCTCATCAACGTACCCTAAATCTGTGGAACAACCCATTCCCTCTTACTACCTCCCCTCCCCTCCTCACCCATACCCATGTCCCCACAGATAGATTACAAATCCATCCACCCCCTCAAATATCAATCCCTCAATCTAGGCCACCATATCAAAGGCAACTAGTAGTGATACTAAGACATGTACAATTAAAAATCCCAACGTGAGTTGAGAAGCACTCTATTTATACCCTTCTCCCCACCTACAACACTAACTCACCTAAATTCCAAGCTGATTTGAGTTAGAATAATCCTGTTATTTCAGGTTTGAATTGGCATTGGATCATCTGCTGGGGTATAAAAGAACAGAACATCTCCTTTTAAAATCGCAAAGTTCGTCGAGTGGCCCTCTGAGAAAGAGCGGCAGGCGGTACTGGACTAATATGTAGGTTGGTGAAAGGGTACTCGCTTTCTTGACGGTATGTGTGGGTGAGAGAGTCGGGGTCTTGGTGCTGGTATTTGGAGGTCTGATCCGGAAAGGGGACTATCGTCCTGGTGTTTTGATTATTGCTATCGTTAAGCATATATTCATCGGGTGAAGGTTATTGTTATCACATAGGTTTACTTGTAAAGGTATGAATTGTTTGTTACTGTCGTTACACGCAAAATCATCACTGTTATCTCATTCCATACCATACCATACCATCGAAGCATATTCTATTCGTAGTATCCTCCGATCTCCCGCAAACCGCCTCAGGGTTTCAGACCTATGTGTATTTCCATTCTTCCGCCTCCAATCGGTAACATGGATGAGCTCAATTGACACTCCTTCAAATGGCGGCGTGTAAGGTGTTTTGGTTGATTTCATCTAACAATCCGTCATACATATGTATCGTTAAAGTTCTTGCGACTCATCCTCATCCTCATCATCCAATGCCTCATAACCCCCCATTAAATTCAGCAGTAGTTCTGCCCGAATCCCCGCATCAACCTGCCCCAACAGCATCAGCAGGAAGCAGTCACCTTGCCCACAGTTCTAACCCACCTTTCCCTGCATTAATGGCTGGGAACGGGCGATAAACAAGCCAAAGTTCCGAGTTCTCGATATACTAAACTAAGAAGATTGTAAAGTTCTTGGCTTTCTGAGGCTCTTCGGAGTGAGTCTTTGTTGCTGGGCATTATGAACCCTTGATCGTCGAGGAGGAGCCCGGCTGCGCGCCAGAGATCCCAGTCGTACAATTTCAACAAGGAAGCTTTGGACGTATTTTCTATCATCATAGTCCCTCCGAGCATCATTCAAGCCCCGCTAGTCTTGCTTTGGGCTGCTTGCGTGTTGCAGAAGTTGATCCTTCCTGGAGTCGGTCACTTCCTAGATAGCCATGCTGGTCTTTTTATCTTCAGTCGCGGTGCGCTAGTGTGGGTGTCTGGTGACGTGAAGTGGAGTAGAGAAATGTGCATGTGCTGTGTGGTAAGCAGTGGATGGTTACGGAGTGAATTTTGAGTTTGACCGTTGGAAGTGGTGATACAGATAGGTTTCAGATTCTGCCAATGCCACAACGGGAATGGGGAGGGATGAAAAGAGGGGTTAGTTAACGATGATAAGACTAAGTTGCATTAGTGAATACACATCAACTGATACCACGAGCCACTTCCCCTCTATCTTTCACTACTCAAGCTGGTCGATAGAGCCCAACTCGTACATAAAAGGGTTGAGAATCCGAGATCCCCAAGAAATCTCTACAGACATGCGCAAAACACACGTGGTACACCAGCAAGGCCGACCAGTCGCGGGCCCATCCTCAAGTTCAATTCTACATTTTGTACTCACTCTCTCGATTTTGTACATTTGGCGCAGGGGGTAGGTATTGGATCTCTACGGAGAGTTTTGTTTTCAACTGATATTTTAGAGTTATTGTCCTTTCTATTTACGTCGACTTCAACGCTGTTGTTGTCCTTTTACCAATTTTAGCTTGTATACCAGATGATACCTCAACACGCAACTGTACTTCCGTCTGGTATCGAGTCCTTTCTGTAGTTAAGAGCCCGCCAAATACGTCTAGGATAGGTCGGTGTTGCTCGTCGAGTCAATTCTGCAGTTGGGAGCTTGCTAGATCCCTTGTGGCGACTCTCTTTTCAAGTTTGAGAATACTGTTGCTGATCGTAGCATGCGCAAAGGGTTGCCTTTATACATTTCGATGCATTTCTGGTGGAGCGGGGTTGAGTATCAAGGAGTTCTGCGATCGGAATTGGAAATGGGGAGTGAATGTGAAGGTGAACTTGATTGTATACGCGGATCTGTATCCGGGTGTGCAAGTGAGGTTTATGTAATAATAGTTGAGGAGTTTTCACGTAAGGTTGATATTAACCTGCTCGAAGTTTCTCCACAGATCAAGGCTTACATTGTAGCCGAGTTCTTCGTCTCTAGATATATATAAGAAGCAACGCTTTGGTCAACACTCAAGGGACAAAAGTCAAAACAAAGCCAGTGCCGATTTCATGGGGATAGCAATCAGTCAGGGCTGGTTACTGCTAGCTGCTCATTGTCCACGTGGTACTCAAAGTATTTGGTATCTTACTTCCATACGAGGTATAATTTATCACTTGCACATTTTCTTCATTGTCAATGGCAATGTTCCTATTTGATTACCGCTGTCATTCATAAAATCAAGATAAAAATAATTACTGCTGTCAACTAAACTCTTCCTACCATACGAGGCACCCTAGCACCCAGATAAATAAATCCGCCGAAAGGGAAGTTTGGTTCCAAGCAAGAACCCAAGTATAATCAAAACATCTAGATTCACATCTTGTAATGCGATAGTGTCGGTTAGTATTTGTGGCAGAAGAGAATATTGGGTGCGTAGCTCTCTTTATATACTACACGGCTGGAAATATGGTAAGACGGGGTGAAGGATGGGGATGTTCCAGACTTTAGTCCATCTGCCAAGGAATTTTATTTTTGGATATACTAGTCTATTGTTAAAGAAACTGGCCTCTTAACAAATAAACCGAACTAGTGTAGAGGCTAGCTGGTATATGAATAGATATTTTAAGAAAGGAAGCTAGTCCATACATAAATTAATCTCGGATTATGGCGTATAATACCGTTGAAGCGAGTGAGTATACTTAGTTTGGCAGCCAATACGGCACTATATAGATTACGCAGCCCTAAAAACGGAACTAGTCCATTCATAAATACTAGATTCATTTTTATGTATTAGTGTGGTCTTTTATAGGTTAGTTAGTTGTAAGCTTAGTTGATTTGATAGATGTACTAGTAGTCAGTCCATATAGAAATAGCCATATCTGCATATGGACTGCAATGACTGTAGTGTAAGTAGCGTAATCTCAATTTTATAAATATCTACGGACTGACCTTCATTCGAATCTTCTCCATTTTCCTCCTTTCAAACGAAACCACCTTACGCACCCTCAAAGTATTCCTTCAGTTCATCTATAATTCCACAGCGAAATAAAATTTCCTACTGTATTACACAGGTATTCCAACAAAAAAAAAAACCGGCATCCTCTCCAATAACAATGGCGCAAGCTCAAGAACAAAATACGCATCTTTCCAATGCGAATGCTCCGGGGTAAGTTTGCTCATAAAATCCCACGATAAACAATTGCTAATCTCACTACCACAGCGCGGAAGAACATGAAATGGTGGAGCTTATTGTAGGCACTGGGGATGATGCCGAGCATTTTCATATTCGCAAAGATATCTTATGTAACAAGGTACCTTACTTTAAAATGATGTTTAACAGTGGCTTCAAGGAAGGTTTGACCAACGTTGCGCATTTCCCGGAGGATAACAAAACTAGTTTCAGTATGCTTCTTGAGGTGAGTAAAGTCTACAATTCTTAGCTGCGATTGCGAGATGCTATTATTGTGTTGTCCTTCAAATTACTAACTTGATGTTTCAAAAGTGGATTGAGGATGAAAAACCACATTTAGGAACTCCATATCGTATTCTCAACCTCTACCTCTTGGTTGATAAATTATGTCTTCCTGACTATATGGATGAGGTAGTGGACGAGTTTCGCTCGATTTTCGGGGAAAAGCTCCCGGATATAGAATACATGGAATGGGTATACACCCATACGCCGGAGGAATGTGGTCTTCGTCGCTACATCAATTACTGCATTTCCTATATAAAGGGAAATATGCATGACGAGGACGTAATGGAACAGTTCTCTGAATACGCACTCATAACTTTCCTTAAAGAACATCCTGTTCCTAGCAGGATGGTACGAAGAAGGGGGGTCTTGATGCATCCGAGCATGCCACATCCATCTTTTCTCTTGAAAGCATGTATGGACTTTCATGAACATAAGGAGAGATCGGAATGTTATGTACACAAGGAGGACTTTGTTAACTTCGAAAATAATTGAAATGGGCCAAAAAAAATCAAAGAAAACATGGACGGGAGTGAAACAAGTTGATCATTAAGGGCAAAATAGTCGATGGGGACATGCGGATTTGATACGGCCCACTGCTCTTTCCCATGAGGATTGCGACACGGAATATGCTGGATATCGGATCTACTGCAAGTATGGTTTCAACGCAAGCGATGACGCTACGAATGGTATGTAGATGCTATCATTTATTCGCAAAGCCTGGTTTTATTTAGGTATACGTTTGTTGGTCCTTTCATGTCTAGTCTCTTATATCTATCACGATATTCGTACATAGTATAGCGATTCAAACTCAAATATATCTGCAATTTCTATTTTGAATAAGGCCATGAAGACGATCCCTCCAATCTCAAATATGAACTTCTATCTGACCATCTGATCAGCTTTCTATCCCACCTTAGCAAGTAGGGATTGCATATGATACACCGGATGATGCTCAATTATTGAAGACAGGAGCATCTCTCCTTCATCTTTGGGATGCAAATTTGCGACATGAAACTTGTATAAGATATTTTATGACAGTAAAATCTTCGATAATCACTATCCGGTCGGAGTTGGGTGAGAACTGGTCCCATCAAATGAATTTACTTGTGGTGAATGAATCCACATGCTATTCTCCGGTCTTCAAAGAGCTAGATAATATAATCATAATTGGTTTTCTCATAATACCGCCCCTGAGTGGTGAATTCTGGGATCAATTTTGATGAACTATTATGATTCGCCATGTAGAAAACAGATGAGGCGGGGCCATGAAGACCTCTGGTGGAGGGAAAAGATTGTCGCAGTCTTGGAAGTCTACTTTATAAATTGTGCGGTTCGGAACTGCGCGATATCAATATGGCTAGCATGCTGTTTTGCTACTAGATTCTGAATCTATACATACATTTAAACGTTAGAAAGCTATGAATGTTAGGTAGGGTCTACGAGACGTTGAATACCAGACAGACTAGATATGATCTAAGATACTGTTACCAATACCGGTTAGCTGTAGTCATTTGCTTGATTCTAGCCCCGGAGTTGGGCTACCGAGCGATCCCGTTGGGATATGTGAGAGGATGCTGGGATTCATATTTACTCACCATGTATGGTACTGATTTTAAATAATAAGAAATTAAATCAATTAGACCATAGGGGCCACATAAAAATGAATCCAGTATACCTAGCCACTGCAGATAGTCTGATAACCCAGATTAGCCATATATATAACTATAGTTGAACGCGGTTGTAAGTCTAAGAATGGAAATCAAACCAAAGAAATAACTGCGACTCGACTAGACTTACTGCATATCTCTATAATAGTATACGGTTAGTCATGTCCATACCTACCCGCCCTTAGATCATATAATTTGGCCGATAAGATTTACCGTAATCAGCCTTGCGAAGTACGGCAACACCTCTTCACTCCTCCGTTGGGATATTCTTTCGTGTAGGATATGGTATGGATAAAGGACCCAATAGAAAGCGAGGCAAGCAGTAATTAATGCGGATGATATGGTTCAGTATGGTAATGATGTCATCTAGACCAGAATATCAGCTACCGCAACTGATATTTTGAGGGCAGCGATCTCAGACACAATTACAGTTCCCCGTCGCGAAGGTCACTACAGCTACGATTGAATCTCAAGAATGAAATGGATTCTTTGCTCAGTATGGAACTACTGGTCATACCAACTCCATTTAGGTAATTTTAATAACGAGCAAGTAGAAGCTAGTATTCAAAGATATAAAGATAAAAGAACTCAACCATAAAATAAAGCCACCTCATCTAGACTAGTTATTCTGTCCCATTATTACAGCAGGCAATTGAGATTACCGTAGTTAAAAAAGAATAATTCGCGGCGGTGATCCTTTTGTATCCAATATTCAAAAATTCACAATATAAAACTGTACAGGTTCACTTTTTCTATGGTACAAATTTTGATTTCCTGGTATTCTATTGGCCGTCGCTACCATAGGAGTTTACGGTAGAATTTTGAAATTTAGCTTGGTTCTGCCATCTATAAAGGCACCCCTTCTCACAGCTTTCTTCCCAAATTATTTCCAAAAACATTTCGAAAATACTTTCAATTCAAGTCAATTATTTTCAAGACCTTTCAGTACCTCTTACTCGTCGACTTCAAGTCATATCGAAACAATTCATTGAACAGATTACGATAACAACATCAGTAAATTCATTATGTCTCCAGAAATTTCCAACACAAACTCCTCTGTCAATATTGATGACAATAACGCCAACATTGATCCAGCACTTACCAATTTGACTCCGATGGCTCAACCAAGTCTATCGTCCGCTGCGGATATCACCATTGATGCCAATAACTCCAACATTGATCCAGCACTTACCAACTTGACTCCAATGGCTCAACCAACCACATCGTCCGGTATGGATATCACCACCACAAATAACAATATCAGTGAATCAGCAAATGTTCCAGCAGCGGCAGCTGAAACTCAACAGCCTGCCGCTACCGAACCTCAACCGCAATTGAACGAGAGAAAGCAATCACTCCGAAAGTTGGCTCCTAAGAAAAAAGAACCAGAAGAACCAGTTGTCGCTCCCAACAATGTCCGCCGTAAGAGAGGTCCCAAGCCCGGTACAGCAGCCGCTCGGCGTGGTCGTAAGCCAGCTTCAGTAGCTCCAGTTGATGGTACTAAATCACGCCCTGATCCTCAGATCAAGTCTGAGAGCAAATCCGAGAATCCAACTCAACCCATTGGCACCAAATTTATTCACCATCGACCAATTCTCCCAAAGCCGCCAGTTACAGCGCAAACTCCATTGATTTCTATTACACCTCCCGTACACCCTCTCTTAGTGTCTCTCGATACACCTGTCGTTGCGCCTGTCGCAGCGCCAGTTGCATTGCCAGTTGCAGCGCCTGCTCAAAATCAAACTAAATCTAATGGTGCACCAAAACTCAGACTTACAATGACATCAACTCGAAAACTCAAAACTACCTTTTTGCAACCAGAATCGGCCGCTACAATTCAGTCCAAAGCCACCTCCGCGGCTGAAGTCAACCAAGAATCCGGCTCCCCAAAGAAAGTTCAAAAGCCTGCAGCTTCAAGGAACAAGAGGAAGGCACCTGCAAAACCCACAACTTTACTCAATACCCCCACAACAAACATCAACGGAAACGGCAAGCGCACTAGAACCGAAGAAGATATCGCAGAGGAGTAAGTTTGAATTTTCTTACGCATCTTTAACTTTACACATGGTGCGATTGCTAATATATTTATAGCGAAATGACTTCAGTTCCAAGAAGCAAGAGAAAGACGACTGCAAAACCCACAGCAGCACCCAAACACTCCAATACAAATATTAATGGAAATGGCAAGCGCACTAGAAGCGAAGAAGATGTCGCAGATGAGTAAGTTTGACCTTTATTATACAATTAACTCTACACGCAGTGCAATTACTGATGTTTTTATAGCGAAATAGTTACAATTACCGCAGGTTCCAGTCTGGACGACAAATCAATCAATCGAATTTCCAGGGCAGACTTTCAAAAGCTTTTGGAGGTCGTACCAAAGCTTGCTACATACATGTCCTCTCCCGACAGCACAATTATCAATATTGAAGAATGCAAGGGTCGATCTATGAGAGTCATTCTCAAGTGGGCTATGAAAAAAGGTCTTCACCCGCTTGGTTACAAGAAGCCAGGTTTTCCAGCGGGAAACTCAAATTGGGATTTCGTCGATGTTTATATTATGGCGAATAAGTTGAATCTTCTAGGATTGTGCGATGAGGTGATCGATGCAGTGAAAGAGGCCTTTTGGTGCCCTGATGAGAACGGCGAGGATAGTGGTGATGGTCTTGTCGTCGGCTTGAAGGAAATTTCCAGGGCATACGAAGGGACAGAATCGACCAGTCCTTTGAGGAAATTCATGATCAGATCCTTGTAGTAAGTAATTTCCGTCTTTCAGCTTCAAATCCTTTCTTTATATTCCTTCTTTGATCTACAATATACTGAAAATCTCATAGCTTCATCGTGCACGAACTGGTCGACGAAATCTCAAGGAAGACCACCTTCCCAACAGAGGCAATCGAAGAATGCTTCAAGAGTTCGAACCATATCTTGCGGGATTATTTCGATTATAATCGCGAGATGTCTGCAACTAAACGAGATGTTCCCACAAACCCGGCTGATCCACGTATGTGGAATTCTCCTTGCGATTTACATTACCATTTGCACTCTAAGATGAATGAGTGTCGGCTCCACAAGAAGAACCGAGAATCAGGTACTGGTGCTGGTGCTTGAAGTATCGATAATATACCACTTTCGATTTCTACGATATCCTTTCTTTCGATTGCGATTCGCCTGCTTCCACTGCGGGCTTCCATCTTTCGATTTGGTTACTTTTAGCAAAGATTACATGAGCATTTTTATCGAGGCGGATGGGGTAGGGATTATACAATACTATACAGATGGAGGCGAGGCGTGGGGGGGGTGATGATACTATGCGAAGTTATGAGGAATTGGCATATGCATTACATGGTCAATTTCGTCGAGGCGGATGGGATAGAGATCAAACAGCACTATACAAAATGGGGGGATGATAGATGATAGCACGCGGAGTTACGAGGAATTGGGATAGTACCATGAGAAACATGTGAAATTGGGTAGACCTTTAGGGTAGACCGTCACTATAGCAGGTGGCATCCTTCATGTATTTAACATTGAAAAAATGGATTTGAATTTTCCGCGCACGAGAATTGGTTCTTTTCTGCGGCTTCCATCTTGTGATTCTGGGATTTTGGTGACTTGTTACTTCGTTGGCTCTTCGGGTATTTTCTGTCGTACGCTAAGGTGATCTTTGATCCTAATCATACAATTGATTTCTTCGCATATCCACAAGCTTTCCAATTCAAAGAATTTTATGCACAGATATCAGTCGAATCCCTCCGTCTTCCCGCCCCGCTCACCCATTGTAGTTATAACCTCGCTCGTCAACTTTCCTAGCACTTTCTGCCGTACGCAACAACAATCTCTGATCCCATCCATTCAATAGATTCCTTCTCACATCCACAAACTTTCCATATCCAAAAATTTGGTGCAGACATATCACTCCAATCCCTCCGTCTTCCCGCCCACCCATTGTAGTTATAGCCCCTCTCGCCAGCTCTCCTACCACTTTCTGCCGTACGCAGCATCAATCACTGATTTCATTCATTCAATTAATTCCTTCTCACATCCACAAACTTTCCAAATCAAATAAATTTATGCGGTGAAACTAGTTCGATGGATTTTCCTGGCCGCCCACCCGCAGTACTGTAGTTGAACTGAAGTCGTTGTCGTTGAAGTAAGCGAGGCTAGCGCATAGCATTACTAAGCAGCTGTGCCAGCCTCGCGGGCTTAAGTACTTCACACCCCGCATTGAAACAACCGCTTCTCCATTTCTTCTACAACCACCTTCGTATTATTATTTTGCGATTGACTTGCTTCCCTGGAAGCGCATTAATAGTTCATCGTCGCATCATTATCCATTCTCGCATTACTATTGCGCTATCTTATTGATAACTCATCGTCGCATTATTATCTCGTATTGCGCAATGTCACTGAAAAGAAAGCTCGATTCTGAGGAGAAAGCTGACAACTCCCGTAAATCTCTTCGTACCGGTTCTTTGATGTCAGCAAGTCCCGACCCGACTGATCAAAAGAAAGCTGCATCTTTGCATCCTTATGCCAATAAATACTCGAAATATGGCACGACTTTGGTGGACATCTATGTCGGCCCGGAGAAGCAGCTGTTCAAAGTAAGTCACTTTCTCCAATGCGTTCTGGCGGACAGAAAATACTGAATAGTGTGACTGGTAGGTTTACAAAGACCCTCTCTGCCAAAAGATTCCGTATTTCGACAAAATGTTCAATGGTGGGTTCAAGGAGGCCATTGACAAGGAAGTTACTCTTCCAGAAGACGATCCGGAGATGTTTGATATTCTGATGGAATGGGTTCTATCGGATAAAGTTCGTTCACTCCGGGGTCAGTCCTTGTTTAAAGCAGCCTGGAATCCATCGAAGCTTTGGTGCTTAGGTGACAAACTGTGTCTGGGAAATTTTCAGGACCAAGTAATGAACGCTTGGCGCCGTTATTTGCGCATTGGAGATAGGTATTTGGCACCCGATCATATCCAGGAAATCTACGCCAACACGACGGAAAAGTCTCCGGTTAGACAATTTGCAATCTCAATGCTACGATACCACTTCGCTTTCCATGGTAATAGGCAGTTCGTGTATGATTACAAGAACAGAATTATTCCTCCGCTTACTTCCAGCACTCTTACCAAATTTCTAGCTAAGAATCATGATATGCTTCAAGACTATTTGGAGTTCACACAAAACGCATCCGCCATAAAGGATCCCAGACGCCAAACAAATTGTCTATTTCATCATCACGGACCGGCGGTTAAATGTTCCGCTCCACAATGAAGTTGCACTTCGCGAAAAGCATCAGCATTCCAGTCCACATCTCCACGGGCATACAAATCTTCATTTTCTGCAGGGCGTGAATATGACATCAAACAACAGGATCGGCGTTCGGATTTACGTTCACTGGGAACATCAACATTTCACAACAACACAGACATAACAGCTTACATTCATCTTCATGGATTTGGGAGTAATTTGCACTCTGGGGAGGAGAAATGGGATATCAGGTCATGGATTTCTTTGCACAGTATCAACTTTACGGGATGGGATATCTTTTCGGTGGTGGCAGATTGTTCGCGGGGCGTTTTTACAAGGAATAAGAATATCAGAAATTCATAGAATGGATCATTCATCTCATCTTCACTTCCGTCCTGTAATTGATTTCTTCACACCTTTGTGCCATATTCACTTCAGTTCCATTGAATTACTTACCCCGCACGTACCGGCGGTGTCTTTCAGGTTTAAATCAACAAATCGCACCAAGACAAAACAACACAACAATCTCTCCATTTACATCGTTTTCAATTCAAATTCTGTAAAACAACTACTTAGTTACTATTATACTATTGCGTGGAAGGTTCTTCTTCCGCGCATGGTAATTTCTATCAGCAGCTGTCATATTTTGATGGTATCGCGGCGCGAAACTCACCTTCTCAAGTTCAACTCCATTTCAGTACAGAAATAAGTAAGGCTTCCTTCACTTTACTCCTAACAATGTACCGTTTAATTGCATCTGCTTTAATATATCATGAAGCTAACGTTATTTATATCAGTCTTACAATCCCTCGATCTGCGCTGATAACGACAATTTCTTCAATCATGGCTACGCCAGTAGACAAGAAGACCGACACTGATGCTATTCCACCTTCATTCATGGAGTACGTACCAGCGTCTCAATATTAATAATGCAAGCTAACCAGAGTATCAAAGTATGTATGGCGATAGCTTGGTTGAACTCACGGTTGGAAAGGCCCACCTCGGAAGAACCTTTCGAGTTCACAAAACCTTCTTATGCAAGAAGATACCTTATTTCGATAAGATGTTCAATAGTGGATTCGGAGAGGCTCAGACTCAATCGGCTACGTTTCCAGAAGATACGATCGAGAGCTTTGATCTGTTGTTAGAATGGGTCTACACCGGCAAAATTCGACCCTACGGTTTTAATGAAGAGAATTTTGGAAGTTGGAACTTCCTGGACTTCTACAAACTTGCCCAAATGATGTGTCTACCAGAACTCGAGGATCAAATATTGGAGACATACAGAGCTGCTCAGTTATCCACCTGGATTGTTGATGGTGAAACACAAACAGTTTGTGCTTACAAAAAAACTCAGGAAGGCTCTGGTTATCGTCTGTACTCTCTTCATTCGCTTTTCTACGCAATTTGTGAGTTAAAAGAGACTACTTGGGGCTCTACCGCGATATTTGCAGCAATCAGGAATGAGGAGGATCTTGGCAACGACTTGTTCAAGCTGATGCGAGAACATCTTCGCAAACCTACGCCAGTCAAAGCTCCTGATCCAAGAAAAGGTGATGGCTGCATCTATCACAACAGTCACAAGATTGGCGAACCATGCCCACTCAAGGCGAACGCGGGAGTTGCGGAGACGAAGTAAGCATGTGGCCATCGAGGGAGGAATCGAAAACAATCTCCGGGATAAATGGGGAAAGGGACTTGTCAATTTGATCTCCTATCTAGTACGGCACACGAAATAGAGTGAGGGATTCTGATATTTGAGGCATAGTACCTGTATTTCCACACTTCACATCTACAAATTTCAAGGGCGAAGAACTAGGAATTTGAGATTAATTCTAGCTACATGCTTGTAACTACCTCAATGCCGATATCATTTCCTAGCTAGCGAATGAATCGTCATGCTATGCACTCACTCACTCTCCATCTTCACATCTCCTGTTGACAAGTAAGGCATATCACACACTAAGCACGCTGTACTGACTTGAAGAGAGGGAGACGTGAGTTCAAGTTCCTTCCATTTAATAATTATGATTGACATTGGCGCACGTACGTAGTGGCAGTATTTCTTTTTCCCCAGCGTTTGAAAGCATAAACAGACATTTCCTTCCGGGCCCACCAAAACAACCAAGTAAAAACACACAAAATATCCACAACCCTACCAAACACCTCCCTCCCTCCTTCAAATATCTCAAAACTCGAATCCCGGAGCAAAATCGAATTCATTTTATCTTTCCGAAGATTCTACACAACTCAATGTTCCATATTCCATACCGTCGATCCTAGATTCCTATCGAACTGATCTTAACAGAAGATACCCATAAATCTTCGAGACGTTCAAAAACTCTCATTCGGTCTTCATAAACCTTCTTGTCACTTTCCCTAGAGAGGGTCCTTAGTTCTTCTTTAATCCTATCCATCGCCTCTTCTGCCAACACCTTGTGCATCTCCCTCTGCCAATCAAAAAGGTCATGCGTTGACAACCCTCGTAAATGGTTCTGCACTGCGTCCCATTCCGCATACCCATACACTCCAGAATCAGAAGCGAAACTTAAAGCAACCGTGGACGGTGCGCTAGGATTGGAATGACCGGGGAGAGAGGCAGATGCTGAAGCATGGGCATGGGCATGGGCTTGGGCGTATGCAGACTCTAAAAGTTAGATTAGCTAATGATGAAATCGATTGTGGGGAGCGGAAATTTTGGTATTTGAAGACCTAGTGACATTATATGGTACATACTTTTCCCGTTCTTTCCAAATGTTGGCGTACATAACATACTTTTCCCGTTCTTTCCAGAGGCAGACCAGATCCAGTTCACGCACGCGTTTATCCCCGCGGAATCCATGGGGATAAATGCGTCCGCCCCGAAGCTTTTCAAAGCAACACATTCCTTGAACACTCCTTGAGTATCCGATTCGCAGATATCGCATTTCGGCTCTCTGATCTCACCTCTCTCGTATAAGAGAGCGAGAAACATCTGAAGATCATCTTGTGACAAGCCATCCAAAGTTATGCCATCGCAAAGTTCAATAATGCGCACAGGCTGAATGCGGGCTAATTTCCTCGTCACTTCGGAGGCTATTTCCGGAAGATTTAACAAACATCCCCAACCATTCGCTTCATAGTATGCTTTTCTCGCGATTTCAGCAACTGAGCCCGAGGAGCTGGCAGCAACTGGGCCAGCGGGCTCGGGGAGAGATTCATCGGTTGTCAAATCATATGTGGTAGACGTCTTTGGACGTTTGGATGGAGGCCCATCATATGTGGTAAACGTCCTTGGACGTTTGGATGGAGGCAAATCATATGTGGTAGACGTCCTTGGACGTTTGGATGGAGGCCCAGCTTGGGGTACGGGAGGAGGACGGGTAGGAGCAGGAGCTATAGACCGATAAACGTTTCTGGACATGATTTACTTGTGTGTAAACTTTGGGAAATGTGATATGAATGAGAAATAATATAGATACCGTGTCGTACTCTGCTGTCGGGAAAATATTACGCCGTGTCCTCGATGCAGCTACCCGTAAGGTTACATTGCATGCACACTGAATATAGCACGTGCTACCAGCAGAATTTGCATCTTGTACTGAAATTTTTGCAGTGCCTTATCCTTAGAAGAGGGGGAAATTGTAATCAAGATCCAGCATCGTAATCCAAATCACATTAGTTGGCTGGAATCACGTGACTATGGTAGGCTGGCAAACACTCTGGGACGGCCGGAATTAATTTCTTGTCCATCGAATTGTCCAAAAGCAAAGGTGCTTTTGCTGACTACTCAGAAGGTAGCCGTGGCCCGTCTCCGTCTACCAAATTTCTTGATCGTAAGGGAATAGGAATTTAAAGATGCAAAGTCAGTTCACGAATAATCCGTGTTCACTTGTGTATAAAGTTATCGAGTACTGGTAATTCCCTGCGGACGGGGCAGCCGTAAGATTCCACGCAAATTATCATCCGATCGTCCCCTCAAATTCAATTTGAATAGATTCATATGTTTGGTTAGTTTTATGGATGAATGAAGTGCTTTCATCTCACTGTTACCTGTCGAGTCACCAGTACCCTTTCAGGCTAGGCAAAGATATTAGATTGATTATACCGGATCTCCATCTTGCTCAACTGTCCAGCTTTGGCGCCTATAAGCTCGGCTTTAGCTATCGACTTCGGTTAATCATGGGTTTGCTTCGAGCTATAATGATACTACCGCTCATGAAGGTTTCATCCCGAAATTTAGTAGATAATATTGCGGCAAAGGGGACTCTTTTACTATGGTTGAACATGGTGGAGGAACTACCGGTATCGCCCTGGTATTTTTATACATGTACGTATATCAATCATTATGTGGTCTGTATCGTTTGTCGAAGGAGCTAAGGTAGAATAGTTAGGAAGGGACCCATACTGAGGGCATTCCTAATATGGTAGGCCTGCACTGCTGCCACCAGTATTCACTGTATTAGATGCTACGCCTAACTACGCCATCCATTTTCAAGCTTCATTCAACAAATCAGATTCCTAACACTCATTTTCCATCTCTCACTTGGTAAATCGAATCTTCAAAGGCATTTTTGAAGATGCGATGTTCATGTTTTACTTGAACAATACAATTTATAAGAGTGGTGTGTTACCGTAAGCATTTATTCGGAAAATAAAATCATATGCAGTGCGCGGGTACTTTCTTGCGGGGCTACCGTATAAAACGCGCTGGGTACGGTTAGCCGCGCCAAACCACTTACAATTCACTCTTCAAGGACTCGAATCCTACAAACGCGGTTACTACGGTGTCCAGCGACTTACCTTTTCTTTCTCTGAGGTCTTGAGCTTTGCCAAATCAAGAATCTCTCTACAAATCCAATTACTAGGATTTACATCGTCGCGTTTGCTACTTATCGATACTGATATCTTTTTGCTACACTTCAGAGATCTTGCTCTTTGTGGGTATCCCAACCCAATGATTTATCTCCTCTTTTTACCATTGATTTATCAAGTATTCACCAGATAATCTAAACAACGACTCCGAACTGCCAGGCCATTTGGAAGTCCTCCTCCACTACATCAATTGCCCTTAAAGTTCTACGCCTCAAATTATCCAGTAATAAGTCAGTCATGGAGGATTCTTCAAATCAAACACTGCAATTCAGCACGTCATCTTTTCGAGGGTAGGCTTCCAGACGTTTCTTTCTACACTGTTCTACGAGCTCTGTGCTAACTGTACCAGCTTGGCGGGGTCTGAGATGGTCGATCTTTACGTTGGTCCAAACGAAGAGCTGTTTCGGGTTCACAAGGACTTGCTTTGTGGGAAGGTACCTTACTTTCAGAAGATGTTCAAAGGAGGATTTTCCGAAGCTTCTACCAACTCAGCAAAGTTTCCAGATGATTCTGTGGAATCTTTTGATATCCTTATTGGATGGATTTACAGTGGTTCTCTTCGCCTTTACACCACGGATTCAGTTACCTTTATAGCCAACTACGAGTGTTTTGCTGCGTATAGCCTCTTCGACAAGCTTTGCCTACCAATACTTAAAGACGAACTTATAAACATGCTTCGATATCAGCATTTTCGATGCCATACTCTTGCAAAACTCCAAGATATATCAATTATCAACCAACGATCACCGGAAGGATCAGGTTACCGTCTGTACAATCTTCGGCAACTTTTGTATATTTTCTTCAAGTCCAAGGAATCGCAGTTGGCGTTGTGGAAAACTGAGGATATCCTAGACATGTTAAAAGAAGAGGAAAATAGCAATTTAGCCACTGACTTCTTTTCTTTGCTAAGAGAGCACTGCGGCAAGGATCCGGTAGCAAGACCAGCAGACCCAAGAAATGGAGATGATTGTGATTATCACTGCCACAAGAAGGACGAGGACTGCCCGCTCAAGTCGAAGTACAAGGGGCACCATCATTGTCTTGGGTGCTGCTGCGACTTGCGCAAATCCAACCTAGTACAACTTCGTACTCACTGAAATTGGCCTCGTGGAGTTACTAACTTACTCCAAGTGCGTCTCAACTAGGAGGTCCAGCTGTGCGGGCTTGGTGTTGGGAATATCGGGGGATAGCAGTGATTATTTATCGCACATCGAGCGATATGCTGGGAAAGTTAATGCGCTGCAGAAAAGATTGCGAACGGTATAAGTGAAGAGGTATACTGTACCGACTCCTCCTCCAATTGGAGAAGAAGTGCAGTTGTTATTGTATGGAGCGGATTCAATGTGCGGTGAATGGATGTGTGTAGCGTGGTGAATTGAGAATGGGTTGGGGAGAGGAGAAGATTAGTATGGAATGGGACTTGCAGATACTGGGTACTAGGTTGGACTTGGTGATTGATGTAAGTCAATTTGTGCTATGTAGTTCAAAATTGTTATTTATCAGAGGGAGGTGATGTAGGGCGCTATTGAGGTAGGGAGGGAACTTACAGGAGGCGGTAGCTTAGCAGTGTTGGTCATGATAGTTGTCATAATGAGAGATGTGTCGTGTAGATCTGGTGGAGAGTCTGAGAATAGAATAACTTGGATGGTGGGTAGAAGGCTATGTGATATAATTTCATGCGAGCGGGGTCTTCTGGTGCGGCCTACAGCCTACAGAAAGCTGGTGTGGAAGTTGGCGGATGGGTAAATAGATAACTTGGTGTATACTGAAGGAAATTGGCGTGGTTCATCATCCAGTACATATTCTGAGAGACAATAAGAGTAGATGAGATTAATAATTGTATATGGTGCCGAATTTAGGAACCTACAAATTTTGGGAACACGAAGGGGACTTGGGAAGTACTATTTCATGAACATATAGGTAAGTATATCATCAGCGGAAATTACCCGTTCGATATGAAATGAAAGCCGCTAGATATGAGACAGAATATGGAGAGATAAACAGCATTTCACAAATCAGTTCTTATACATGCATAGTTGGAGAGTGGAAAGTAGTATCTGGTTTGACATGATTATCAGGCCTCAATATGTATATGTAAAAGTTTCGCAGCCAAAGACTTTTGTCCATTCCACCTGCATCCATTGAATTGTACAATTGTCGGATGAGGAGTTGAATACAGTGTCAACTGCTAATGTGCAGTATTGAAGATCGGATACATCGGTGGAGGTTGTTGATTATTGGCGAGGTGGTTCGCAGCTAGCAACTGATGATTTTGTTGGCTGGTATGAAGTTCGTTGAATAAGGCATTGGAATCTGACAAGTTGAGAGTTGAGCGAAATGTATCGTACTGAATGAGATCGAAAGAGACGCTATGCTGGTAGACCTGACGGGGTGGTATCGGAGCCGATGGAAAGTTGTTCTGCCTGGTCACCTATGGTTGCTCCGATGTGTTCAACTTCTGCTGGCTTGACCGATTTGTGAATCCCTCCACTATCTTTCATACCTCTAGGATAACACACATTTACTTCAACATTCCATCTGCAAGTACGGCCAATTTGCCCATCCTTCCATCAGTGCTTCATCTCCCAGTAGTCCAGCCCCAATGCACAATGCACATTATACATCATGGGCAAACTTCCGCTTCTTTTCCTTACTCGTCTTCTTTTCCTTGTAACAAACTTCGTCCCCGGAATGGCGATGATACAGACATGTTTTGTTCTTGCTTGGATTCTCGATAGTCTTGTCTGCATATTTCGACTTCTCTCGCAAATAATCTTCAAGAATCTCGTCATAAGTAAGAACCCCCTTTACTTTCCTGTCCTCGGTATTGTAGTACTCCAACCAAGAGTCGTTTTCATTACGACTTCCTCTTTGCTCTGATGCCCATGCCATCTGTGCAATTGCATACCGACGTAAGGGGGATGTTTCTGGGGTTTTTTCATAGATTTCCAGGATATGCGTGTTGTTGAGAATCTGGTTCTGGTAGTAAAGAAGTACTTTAATTCCATCAAGAGCCGCATCCATAAGGTCGATAAGCCAAATTTTCTCACAGAAGAAATAGAGCAATAACAGAGAATGTACTGTCTGTTTGTCATCGTCCCCATAACCTGGAAGTCGGCCAGCATAAACCCATTCTACCAATAACCCAATTGTACGAGGAGAATATCCCGGAATGGTTACCTTGTTCTCTACGGCCTCTTTCCAGTTGTTATCGAGAAACATCATTCTGTAATAAGGAACTTTGTTGCAGAGAAGCTGTTTGTGAACTCGCAATACCTTTTTTTCTTTTCCCACGATCAATTCGACTGTCTCATCCTTATATTTTCTAGTTTTAAGTTAATTCCAATAAAGAGTAGGATGGGTAAAAGCAATCTTTTGAGTACTTACTCAGAGAAATCCATTGTGGGGACTTCATTCTTGAACAGGATCTCCGGCGCCCCAGGTCGACGTCTATTGTTGGCATCTGATGGTGTTGCATCTGATGGTGTTGCATTTGATGGGGTTGCATTTGATGGAGTTGCATTCGACGATGAAGCCATAGTCTCAATATATCAGTACTTAGGTCGAGAATAAATAATAGCAAGATGGAAGGTGCTGAATTTATTTGTAGATTTTGTTGCAAATTGTAAAATGGGAAAGTCGAGGTTGAACCGGGAATAAAGATTAAAATTAAAAGTAGATGCAAGGCTTTCTTTTATATTTTTCTTTCTACAGTAAATAACTGGGACGAATACAAAACTAAGGCTGCTGTAATTCACTATGCTTGTGTAAAGAACCTTCTTCTATATGGCTGGTTCGTACTGTTATTGATCAGGTGAAAGGGAAGACACAATGTACTAATTACGCTGATGTAAATTGAATCCTACAGTACCTCCGTAACAGTAGTGGGTATAATGAATCTGCCCTCACTTGATATCTTTGAGATTTTTATGAGGACACCTAAAATACCACCACTTAGCTCCTAGTATCACATCATGTCATGTCTTTTTGATATTTTTGGCGCTATAGTTACTGTACTATTTATGTGATACCAAAAGTTGTCTTTTCGAAGATAAAGCAGTGGTTTTTGATCCAAGAATATGACAGAATTACTTCAAGTCTTTCAAGTGAAATGGGTAGATGAAATTGAAGATATGATGGAATTAAGAGGTTAGAGCAGGCATTGATGTAATAGGAACATACCCATTAAGTGTTGTACTCTACTAAGATAGAATTGATATGATTGAATTAATAGTTTGGAACCTTTACAATATTTGGCAAATAGTCCAAGCTATGGATATCTGAGAGTAGTATTCACTTCGGGTCCCATTCCTTAATTCTTATGGAATCAAGTCAAATCATCATCTGCGGTTAGAACATTACAATTGAGAAGTCACTGCTGTGGAACAAGTCTAATCAAATTTGGAGATTTTTTTATAATTGAAATCTTCATTTAATGTGATCTCGGAGTTTTTGACATTTCGTTCTCTAAACCTCACTTGTTCATTCTAGTCACTCCAGCCCCTAAGCCTTCTTGCGATAATTGAGTAATCTCTCTTGTGCCATTGTCCACGTCGGAGCCAGATAACTAGAATCCCATCAGATTGTATGCTGAAATATGACCGGCCCGCATTCCTCAATATTCAAGTTTTCTTCTCCTTGTAGTTAATGCAATCTTTAGCATCAACGTGGCTATGATAGTGACACTTTTCTTCTTTCCGTGGATCAGTCAATGGCTTCACCTGGAGATTCCTCAATCCTCCTATCACGTCCATCCAAAGCTCGTCATTCTCCTCCATCAACGATTTAAAAACACCATTAGACATCAGCGATTTTGGACTTGTCAACTGAAGTATCATCACTCGTAGAAAGTAACGTCTTAAACCGGATGATTCTTGGAGTGTAGAGTAGCAATTTGCTATGAGGAGGAAGTGAGGCAAAAGTCCGTTCTTCAGATGCCGCTCTATCATCCTATCAACTATTTGGTCTGACAATCCAGGCAGACATAGCTTTTGCGCAAGTACGTAAAATTGAGTGTAATCATAATCCCCGCTTTGCCAACCATCGCGCACTTGTCCAGTATAAACCCATTCGATTAAAAGATCGAAAGCACCTAATGGATCTTCTGGGAACGTGGCGCAACTTTCAGAAGACTCTTTAAAGCCGCTATTGAACATCTTGTCGAAGTATGGAATCTTTTCACATAGGAAGGCCTTGTGGACTTTGAAAACGGTTTTTTCGGCACCAACAATCAAATCCACCATTTCAACTCCGACTCTACTAGAAAACAATCAGCAAATGAGCGTTTGTATGATGAAACTACTTACATGAGGAACACCGGTCGATTTGGTTCGCCATCGGTGGAGCTGTCTTTTGAGGGGGGCATTTCACTATTTGAGGGAAAATGATTGGACGTCGTCAAGGCGAATCTGTGTAGCTCCTGTAAAATTTCACGAGTGGAAAGTACGGAAGTATTGTTTGCCGGGCCAGAGCCATTTTGCGGGTCCGCATTCGCTGCAACTCCCGACATGGTTCTATAAAACATTAACAATGAGATATAAATTGCGACCGAAGAGGAAAGCTTGTAACTTACCGATTGATATCGAGCAAAAAATCAATGTTGGTTGTATAGGTGGTTGAGATAGCTCTTAGCTTCTTGGGGAAAGTTTGAAGTCTTAGTTGCTCGAGAATGAAGGAAGCTAGAATTTCAGCGTCAGCAGAAGAGCTTTTATATAAACTGCTCCCAATTTGTATGGTACTGGCACTGGCACCAGCTACAGTACATAGACTAATATTATTCCACTGTTTGTCATTTTTGCCGTAGTAAGTGGACAATCTTTAAATAGAAAGAGAGGCCATAGAAGATAGCAGTTATCAGGTTGAATAATCAAGTTTGGTTATAATAGTATTCTAAATAACCAGAAGATACCGTAAAGCCCTATACACTAATGAGGATTTAGACCAGCATCCAACCCTGAAGTTTCCACTCCAAATCCCATTTTGCAGAAACCATAAGGCCAGGATGGAATGAACCATTGTCTGCAATGACCAATTATGCGGTGCCCATATGCGTCTCAATCAAGCTTCCTTTCCTTTGTAGGGACAATCTTCATCCTTCGTGTGGCTATGGTACCGGCAACCTGATCCGTTCCGTGGATCTTCTAGATGTTTTCTACTCACGCCCTTTTTCAATGCTAGCAAGAAATCCATCAAAAGATCGCTGTTTTCTGCTAATGCAGATTTGATTGTATCACAGCACGATCGTTCTTCATTGGACTTAGAATAAATCAAAATAAGCACATCCACAAAATAGAGTCTCATTCCGGAATTCTCTTGTGTGCTCGGGTAACAACGTGATACCGCGAGTGGATTAAAGGATATTGTCCTCAATCTATGCTGCTCTCTTATAAGCTCAAGGGCATGATCCATTATTTTAGGGAGGCATATCTTTTGCGCAAGTAGGTACAATTGAAGTTGGAGGTTAGTGAATTCGGCTATATCTTCGATCCCACTGCTTTCGTAATTGCGGACTTGCCCACTATATACCCATTCAATTAGGATATCAAATGCATCTGGTTCGTCTTCGGGAAATGTTGCTGCGTTTTCGTGAGCTTCTTTGAAAGAACTGTTGAACATTTTGTTGAAGTATTCGATTTTGTTACATAGGAAAGATTTGTGAACTCTGAAGACAATTCTCTTAGGACCAACGATCAGGTCAACCATCTCAATCCCGGTTGCACTATAAATGATAGATTAGCTGATGAAAGCTTGTATAAGAATTCACCAAGCGATGCAATAATTACCCAAGATACTTTGGCATTTTCAATTTTCCATCTGACGCTCCGTTACTAGCTGGACTAGAGCTTGCTAACGTAATGCTTTCGGGGTTGTCATCTGCAGAGCTGCCATTCGCTGCCTTGACGTCTACAGGATTACCGTCTGCTGGATTGCCGTCTGCTGAATTGCCGTCTGCCGGTTTGCCATCTTGTAAGTTGCCATCTGCTGGATTACTATCTGCTGAATTCCCGTCTGCTGGATTGCCGTCCGCAATGGTGGAATTGGCTTCGAAATCGGATTCCGCCATGATCTCACCTATAAACATGAGCAACAAGATGGAATTAAAAAGATTGTGTAGCTTACCTATCAAGAATAAGATAGAATAAATATAAATTCTAAACTCAGATGATTGTGAGTGCGCAGAGAGAAGTTGAAGGGATGGTTGTTGTGGGAAAGGTGAAGTTGGAGTTCAATCGCGATAAAATGTTGTGGCTGCCTCGCTTCTTGGGGCGCCGGTTAAGGTCTTCGAGATTAATTTCCCATGAATTCACTAATATCTGGCGCAGCCTCGCCGTCTTTACTATATTGAGTGAAGAATATCTCGGGTTCAACTACACAATTACTAGTAATGGGTTACTAAAGATTAATGATTTTCAGAGCCTCGATATCTTAGTAATCGCAGCACAAAGTTGAACTATAATAAAACTTTTTATTCGTATGTTTCTATGATTTTGAAGTTTGTGAGTTGGCTGTGCAGGGGGATGGGATGAGTTGGATGATAGTAATGAGATAGGATGAGATGAGATCGGGAGGAAGTGTGGATGAAGGCGGCTAATAAACAGCTCATGGTCACTACTGACCGAATTTAATTGGCCAACCCCGAACGAACCTAAATGGTTATTCCTGCCAAATTTGAATGGTCAACCTAATCATCGCCGTGCAACCTCATATGACAAACGCAGATAATAGAAAAGATCATTAGGAGTTGGGGCATGCGTTTCTCAGAGATCCAAGTCAAGATCTAGCTGCTCCACTACATCAATGCGTAAGCAGATGGACGAGGGGACCCACATGGGGAATTGGAGGGGGTTGAGAGGTTGAGGGTATAGATAATAGGTTCAATCTATTTCATGAAGATATAAATCAAGAGCTGCACAAATGCAATGATCTGATAAGATACTCTACATACTTTTCCGCAAACCACAACTCAAATACATCAAATACTGTCCATCCATACAATATCTAATCTTGCAGCTACTTTCTCATATCTACCAACCATTTCACAACTGCTAATCCCCCCATTTCTATCATACACTCCCATCATTTCTATCATACACTCCCATCATTTCTATCATGGACTCCCTTCATCCCTAATCTCTTATCGCATCATAACCCTTCATCATTTCTCATTTCCCGTTCCTCACACACAGCAAACAAGGATTCCTCCTTCCGGAACCACGGACGAGCATGCAAAACCACATGAATAGATCTGGCATGCAGCCCCAAAATCGGCATTCACATGGTATTTAATTTGTTGACAAGGTTCATGGGTATCATACCCGAGCCCATCTACCCGAAAATAATGAAAACGGGAAATGAGATGTGGTCGTTGCTGCACTGTATTGTAGGTATTGGGTCTCTATGAATCTTTAGAACATCAAGCGCGGCAATCGTTCATTCATTATAGACCGGTATGTTTCTCATCTCCTCGACACTCCACTAACAACTTAAATTGATGATATGATCGCAAGCCATGGTAATTACCACCTCGCATTACAGGACTTCCTAGTAATGGTAGCTACCAACTCCGACGTTCGAACACCCAGGAATCAAATGCGAATCATCATAATAAGAGAACATCCCACTATTATCACGATAAATCCAATTCACCAAAAACTCATCTTATCTATGAACTTCACTACCCGGCTTTCTTTACCAAGTCAGACTTCGAGATTCGTTGATTCGGAGTATATTACGAATTGCATCATCAAAGTGGTAAGATTGGGATCTGTTTAGACATCATCAAAAGATAGACAAAGAGACGATCCTAATAATTCCAAATTGCGCAAAATAAACTTGAATTCATAAACGAGGAAAGTTTACCCTCCCACTGGAGAAAAGGTAGAGGGAGAAGCAATTACGGAATAGCAGAAAGCAATACGTTTGACACGACTTCGACTTCGTCCACAAAATGAAAGACGAACAAATCAAGAGAATCTCTCCTCTTATTCTATTCTGCTCATCTATAAGTATAGCGGACAAGAAGATAATAGATCTAGATCTTCAACGTGTTCATCTCTTGGCTCTCTCTACATGTCTTAGACCCTTCGCCGATTACCCCACGCTACTCACCGACTATCATTATCATACCCCATGATACTGTAGATAAGGCAGATGATCGACGACATACTATATTGAATTGGATTGTATCACGAGTTAAAGCAAAAGAGTGCATTTACTTTGATGTGTACATTACAATACCTCACCGATGACTTATTTCACCACCGCCTCTTGTCTTGCAGACCCACCAAGTCAAACATCGCACTTCATCGGTATTCGGAGCGCATTTCATGCCTTCAATTAGAGAGAGTCCGAATACCGATAAAGTGCGAATATATATTATTTTGATATTCAACGGTAAATAACAATGTCTCTCTCCTCTTTCACACATCACAATTACCCAAAAATAAACCGCCTTCACACACATACAACCATTTCGCTTAACCTCCTATTTCCACCTTCAACACCCTTACTACCCACATATAATTCCCATCCTGACTAATCGAAACCAACTCACACTAATATCCATACCCATACCCATAAAAATCAGCACCTTCTATCCCGAAAATCGTGATTGAGGAAGCCGCTCGTTACGACTCGTTACGAAAAGAACCGATAAAATTAGAAACAAGACGAATTATACCCGAAATATCACTCCACTTCCCCACTTATAATGTATTTTTCGGTCATTAGACGCTTCTTTTAGGTTGACGTTTGGGATTTGGAGGGTATTTTTAAAGGTGTCTCGAGTTGTGGTGAATGGATGAATGACAGGGCGTTTGCGTAAATTTGAAGGGGTGTGGCTTAGGTGTACGAGTGTTGGTGCGGTATATATATCTACATGTTCGTGAAGATGATTTTCTTTTGAATATTCTTTTCTCGGGTTGATTACTTACTTTCATTTTGGGAACTTTTGGATTTGTACAGTAAGGTTGTTTATTGAGTGATTATTGGTGAGTTTATTTTCTTTTTGGGTTTGATTGATGACCGGTTTATTGATGATGGTGATGTAGTACTGTTAGAAACTCTTGTTCAGAAGTTACAAAGGTTGGAATCTCAAGATCATCAATCACATCGGAAAAGAAAGGAAGGAATTGCGACAAGAAAAGCATCACCACAGATCACGTGTCGACCACTATTACCAATATCCCATCCACTTCACATCTCACCTCACATCATCTCATTCCATAACTCACCAAAATGTGGTTTACACGCACCCTCCCTCTAGTCAACTTCGCAATCGCAAGTACAGCACTCAGTTTCCAAGTCTTTGTATTGGAACCATGGCATACAAAACTCGATAGTGCGTTTTTGGAGTTGAGGGAGGAACATGTTAGGATGCAGATGGAGAGGAAGATTGAGAGAGAGAAGGAGATTGAGAGGGTTAGGGAGGGGGTGAGGGAGGAATTGAAGAGGTTGCATAGGGAGAGGAATAGGGGGTGGTTGTGGTAGTTGTGGATGGATTTGTAGGGTTGGATTTGGATTCCATGGGTTTTGAAAGGTGTGCACGTGGTTGGGGAGGGGATTGGCGTTTTGTATGGAATAGAGGTTAGAACTGGTTGGGTTATTAGAGCTTGGATACTCGTAGAGGATAGAAATTGGGGTGTTTTGGTGGTGATTGATAGATTTGTTTTATGGAATTGTTTGGATCGTGAAAAATTAATTATTCATCGATGCACATGATCAGCCCTTACTGTATCAGATGGGAGATGACAGGTACAGGCTAGCATCACCAAAACACCCCAATTTCTAT
>JWJB01010216.1:0-32816 GCA_000812895.1 Rutstroemia sydowiana | reverse complement strand
ATGGGTTCGTCCAGGGGATCCACGATCAGAGCTTGTGTTGTCTCTTTTCAAAGAAGGAAATGGCCTCAGCTTAATGTTGAACGGAATTTCTGATGATAACTGGCGTCGACAACCTGACCCCGCGTGTGTCGCATCCATCAGTCCCATGGCGCAGCTTCGCGCCGGCAAGTATACCACACCAACATTTCTGATTCACGGAGAGAATGATGAGATTGTGCCATATCATACCGCAAAGAAGTTTTCAACAGCTCTGCGTGAACATGGTGTAAGAGCTGGATTTCTTGGGGTTCCTGGGGCGAAGCATATTCACGATCTGATGTTGAAACCCGGTACGGAACAATGGAGGAAGGAAGTTGAGCCAGGTTATGATTTTTTGTTCGAGATATTAGCAAGATTATGAGATGACTCTCATATTATTTGGTTATGCTGAGTTTGAGGTTGTGAGGATAGGTAATGGTTTTAATATGGAAAACGGGAAGGACTAGGTAATGAATGAAGTTCAAGCATGAAAAATATCTTGTACCTACTACTAGTAGGCCGCCAGATAATAGGATCGGATATGTCGGGGTACCGATCGCCGATACTCCTTTTTGTAACACAGAGTTCGCGTTTGCTTTGTAGGCCGAGGAATTTCAAACATTGATCACCGAGATGATTAAACGTGAAGATATAATACTCAAAAGTGTAGTTTTCAATCTAGAAATGTCTCATTCGGAGATTCATCAAGCAAATAATGCGGATACATACTATATCAGATGGCTAAACTATGTTCCCAGACACAATGAACACATAGACAAGTTTTAAGCAAAATCATCGCATCGGAAAATCTGCACAGTACTTTCGTAGAAGGGTGGGATAGGTACATGGCAGAAGTACAGAGGTAGCAGTATAGTCAAATATGGTCTTCTCGCCGAAACTCCTGCATTCTACACATGCCACCACCTGTCGTACTCTGCAGCGCCCTGTATCACCGTCGTCTAATTTGGTTCTTATCTGTCGAGACTAGAATTCTTTAACACGATGATTTGCATAGCTCTCAGTTTAGTGATATATATCTTCCAGGAGATTGGACTGATATGTAATGCGAAGAATAGGGATTAGGAAGGCCAAGTAGACAGGGAAGCAATAATTAAAGTCTAAACCATGTATTTTCGTTGATTTCACGACTCTCAATCACGAGTTTAGTATATTTGAGAGATGGCAACTTTCAATTCGTGTGAAAGATGATACCACTGGAATCCGCGAGTCAAATGATGTCTTGTATTCAATTTTTCGACGGAGAAATATCCTATTCAACCCCCTATGCTTCCAAATGCCTACGTCAACACAGCCTCCACGCTCGCGCATCTACCCTCCAACCCCAATAATCATCTAATGTTCCTAGGGCCGGCATCAAGAACGGCCACGGACTTTTTTTCAATACGTAATTCTCTAGTAGCTTTGCAAACGCAATCTCAGTTCCAGGAATTGACTTCCATTCGTAATCGTATATGTTCTGTTTATCATCGTAGGTCAGGAGTTCAAATTTCTCAAGTGCGAGATTATCGCGAAAAGATGCCAGGATGTCTTTCCATTCAAACCGCGTCATATGGTTCCATCCACTTCCGGGCCCAACGCCATAACCACCGCTGAGATGCAAACTCTTGAGCGTGGAGCGATGTCGATACAGAAACGAGACTAAGAGTGGGCCGGGGTTATCGCTCTGGTGAAGACGCAAACTTTCGAGGTGCGGAAATGTGATGTTGTAGAAGTTGTCTCTCCAGGCTTGCTGGAACTCTGGTGTCATGTTCGCGGCTAGGTTCATCACAAACATCAAGTCCAGCCTCCGAAGATGTTTTGCGGCTTCGAGAAACGAAGTAATTCTTTGCGCTACTAGAGAATCCTGCCACGAGGTAAATCCATAATCCCAGAAGCCGATAGAAAGCTGTTTGACAGGAGCTACGATAGCTGTGAGAGACTTGTATGGCAGTGCAGGATTCTCGGACAATAAGAACAGTCTATGTAGAGAAGGCTGCAATGGGATGAATGGAGGAGTCCCTAGCTCGGGAGATGATAGGCAATCCATTGGAAGACAGTCCAATTCCAGAGAGGAAAGGGATATGTTTGCCGCATTGACAGCAGCAACGATCGATGTATAATACCATTGGGATAGATCGTCCGCCATGAATTGTGACCTGTCTTGTTCAATGGTGGAGTTCCAGTTCGGTATCCAATTTGTCTGATAAAGATCATCCACAAGTGGGTAACTAAGCGATGTGATGACAAGAGATCTCAGGTTCGGAAGCTTTTTGAAGGCCAAAGCCATATCAACAGGATCACAATACCCAGGTTCATTCGCGATTCGTCGCCGAAGAATTTCTCGTGCATCAGAGAAGTAAAATGTCCACTTCCTTGAGTCACTAGAGTCTAGAAAGATGGTGATCTTTTTTATCGTTTGCGCGAGATGCGGATATTCTAGAACGTTTCGCAGTCGGATCATATCAGATGGTTGACAGTGTGGGTGAAGTTTGAAGCCGTCCCGGAAAAGTCTTTCGGTGCCTGCTATGGCCCATGCTCGAGAGGTTAAACGCAAGGATCCAGCTTCTGCAACATTTAAATTATTTAAAATGTTGGACTTCAGCTCTAAAGGAAGCTCTGGTATAACGAGGGAGGCATGCTCTGAGGGCTTTGCGGACTCGTTTGGCAACAACTCTTCTTCCATCGTTGCTGTCTGCGTGCTTGAATCGCAACAGGCAAGCATGGGCAAGTTGGCTTTGGTAGATATCATGATAATTATAGCCAAAAGGGATCAGTTAGATGTGAAAGGAATAATATAGGATACGGTTTGTAAAGTGAAGCCATTGATTCTAGAGTAAATATGCATACAGAAAACTATTGAAGGCAGGCGCAACTATGAAAATTAACCCATCAACACCCACCCGTTCCTACCCTTCAGAGCTTATCTAGCACGATATCAAACCATATCTGTAAACCAATTTCGGAAGGATGCATTGAAAATAGAGATATTCAAAAAGAATATGGCACATTTGCACGAGACGATATATTGTGTTGATCGGCGCCGTCTCCATCAAGCAGAAAGAAAAAGATTGGCGGAATTATATGCAGTAACGTGTTCGTACTACCAACACTACAGAGGTACGTCTCGTATTCTCAACAACATTGGGAAATTGCAAAGTCTTCCTTACGTCTATTGTCGCGTTGGGTATGTCACCTGGACTCGATCGCCGACTGCAAAGAAAATTGAGAGCGTATTGAATGATGCAAGTGTGCAGACCAGAATGCGGAGTTACAAAGACGTGATTTTGTTTCCAAAATTACCATGTTAAAAGTCTTTTGTATCTTGTATCTTTTTGTATTGTAGTCTTAGAGTTGTACCAGTACAGCATATGTATAGTCCTACCTAGACCCCCTAGCCCCTAGGTGTACATCGGATAGTATTGAATAAGGGCCGTGCGCGCAACTTTCATTCTTTAGAGTAGTAGCCATTAAGTAGCCAGTGAGTGCATCCGTGAGTACGCCTGTAATTATACTCATATCATAACTATTAACGGTCTAAGTGATATAAAAGTAAGTCTGTCTCGAAGTATATTAACGGATAAATAACTATCAAATAGTAAAATGTCAATATCTTGCTAAATTAACAGAAAAATGCCATATTACTCGTATATTTTCGGATTTGTGATGAAAATGTAGGTTGATGCCGGTTGGATTATATTTGCATTTTATAAGGCTAGGTAGGGTCCGACTGTTCGTGGCCAGTGAAATTAGAAATTACCGTACGATTTTTTGCTTGGTGAGATTTATCCACGTTCAACCATGCAAGTAGGGTCTTGTGGGTCAAGAAATTGCAGGGGATTTTTATCTAGCGATCGAACAGTGGAACTTCTAATACTGTAATGAATATCCCAAAAAATCAAATCGCGGATATCTGAAGGTCGCGATCATAATTGCGATCATCATGTCGGGAACGTGGTACGATCCAATCAGGCTTGAAGGCCGGACATTTCCTCCCGGTCGGATTGCAAAAGCCATGCTATCGGATCCCTCATTCAAATTTACACCAAATGCAACATGCGACGGGTGTAAGAAGCTTCTCCGTGGTGTTTTGTTAACACCGGCAAAATTGATCCGATTTTATGTCTTTGATCACAGCTTAACCGAGGTAGTTGTGTCCGCTGCTATGGGCTGCCATTTATGCTCTTTGTTTGAACGGTCTATCTATCCTCATCTTAGTTCGGTGTTGGATCATCAGCTCTCTGTTTTCGAAAGCTACGATACCGCTTTACATAGCTGGTCCATCAGATATCAGTCCGTGATTCCTAATAGTTCTCTCGATGAGAAAGAATAGACTGACAGGGTGAATAGGCTGACCAAAGATGGGCAGAAAGACAAGATTTTATGTAATATCGATATTTCCATCGCAAAGCCCGGGAAAGAGTGGAGCAGGTTATCTGGGTCACCGGTGGGAGTAAGATTAGGAGCACATTCTGTTCCGGATCGACTGCCACCTCTTGGGCCCCACACTGGAGATGACGATACATTCCAAGTCGCAAGAGTTTGGCTGGAAAATTGTATTGCCAATCATTCTGAGTGTCCTCGAGATGATGAAGCTGTCAAACATATTAGAACACCTGCACGGCTTTTATTGATTAGTGTCAACGATGACATATATCAAGTAAGACTCATCGACAACGACGACGATGACGAGCAGAGGGACTATGTCACTCTCAGTCACTGTTGGGGACCAGAATCAGACCTGGTCAATGCACTTACCAAGGACCATGAAGCCGAGATGCGCGACAATATTAAATGGTCCACTTTGACCAATACCTTCAGAGATGCCATCAAGATCACGCACAAGATGGGGTATTCCTATCTGTGGATCGACGCATTGTGTATTTTCCAAGACTCCAAGGATGATTGGTTAAAGCAATCCGCGACCATGTCGCTTGTGTACGCACACAGTGTATTTACAATAGCGGCTCTCCAATCCGCCGATCATTCTGGGGGTTGCTTCTCTAATCGCAACCCACTTGCACTAAGACCACTTCAAACTCAGGAAATGGGCACGTCGCTAATCATTGAGCAGCAAATTGATTGGTGGTATTGGGAAGTTGACGGTATTGGGGAGGACGCCTCACCATTACATACTCGAGGATGGGTTGTCCAGGAGAGGCTCTCGTCGCCACGGACGCTCTATTATGGCAAGCTTGGTGTATATTGGGAATGTAGCTGCCTACGTGCTTCCGAGTTGCACTCTATGCCTATATCCATAGAAACGCATGGAAATAAGAAAACCATCATCAAGAAACTCAAAGAGGCTTCTGGTCCCCCTGTGAGACTTGATCAGCTTGATGATCTTGATTCCCGGGGACGACCAATTACAGATCGATGGAGAAAATCGTTTTTTGGTTTATGGAATCATTTTGTAGGCATGTATTCCGCATGCTCGTTCACAAATGCAACAGACAAACTGGTTGCGATATCAAGTATTGCCAACGAAATCAGTGTGCATACCGGTCGGCCATATATGCAGGGTCTTTGGGGACCAGATTGGGTAGAAAGTCTTTGCTGGTTGAGGTTTGCAGGAGGTCAAGGGACCGTCCGTCCTAATAACGGTTTACCCTCGTGGACCTGGGCTTCTCTACTAGATAAAGCTCATTATCCCGAGCCAACCGGGGTAGTTGAGTGGCAAGCCGTGGTCGAGCCAATACGAGTTGCGGGAGAGCATGATGAAATCACTGAGCAGCCTTCAGCTCTGAGATTACTTACAGCAAAGCGGAGGGTGCTCTTTCCTAACAACGCTAAAAGCTACGATAAAACGACCTTCGTCATCGGAAGTATTCTCGATGACGAGGATGAGGCATACATGCACTTGAGCGAAAGAACAGATGATCATGAGAGCCTGATTTGGAAGTCCGATGAATGCATCTCCGCTTTTATCCTTACTACGACCATATGGGCCATACTATTGCAACGAACTACAAGATTAAGAGAAGGTGAACATAAACTCGTATCTAGATTCCTAATCGTGAAGCACATCTGCGACAACAGATATTCGCGTATAGGAATGGGATACATGCTATCTGACAATTTGGAAGAAAGCCCCTTCGGTGACGAAGACTCGGAAGATTTTCCGAAAGAAGAATTAATTCTTGTATGAAGATAGACATTGATGTAGGAACTCCAACCGAGGAAAGCGTTCCATTTCCATATTTCTATCTTGGAAGAGCAACCAACCAACCACGTTACCTGTCCAAGTTTTCTTTGATTTATTATATCCTACCTAGCTCGTTACAGCTTCTGATACCGATTTCTTTTATAGCCATATCGTCTATCTCAAGGATTTTTGGGGTTTTATGCAAACAATTTTTCATGATTGGCTGGCAGGATATCCTTTTGTAGCTTTGTTTTGTTTAATTACCAGCGTGGAATGTTCGGTGTCTTTTGGGGATTTGGTGAGAAATTGGATCGCTGGCATGGATAGTTGGATGAGCCGATGATTCTTATATGACAATGTCTATGTGATGTGTCGTGTCTATGAATGGATTTCTTCCCCAGATTATTCGCATATGTAATAATGCCTAAAGACTTTCCACCGCTAACCTTTCGACCTCGACAATTTACTGAGTAAAAGATGAACAATAAGCTTTATAACTTTTATTTATTGACTTGTGATTGGAGAATGAATTATGCATTTACGTCCACCGTCCTTTCCAATATAATATCAAGCCTCTGGCTTCTCCACAATGCCATACCATACCGAACTTATGATCATTCTGGGCCGCTTCAAGAATGGGGCAAGTAGAGAAGCGAATCAAATCATTGTTCTAGATATGTACGAAATCTATGTAAGAAATCTATCAATGGTACTTGCTGTATCTGTTCGCGACTTGCACGAGTTTCGAGCCTTCCAAGGGGATTACTCTCGATCTTAAAGAGCTCAATGATCCATGCCACAACTTGGTTCACTATTCGGTGAAGAAGACGTACTACCAGCCACTCCTGTTTCTTCAAGTCGCACCAACATTTTGTACATCACCACTGCTAGTCGTCCTATCTTCTTCTTCTCTCTTACCCTTCCTTGGAATCAACAGCCAAAGTCCTGAAATAGTCACCAGGATTGCCAACACAACTGGCTGTAGGGTTTTCACTCCTTTGGCATTTGCGATGGCTCCGACCTAAAATTCTTATCAGCGGTAATTCTAATCAAAAGATCAGTCTAACTTACGATGAATGGGAAGACCGCACCCCCGGACCCGCCAAATGCAGTTGCGAATCCGATAGATCCAACATGCAGTTCTTTTGGCATAAGCTTTGTTACTAATACGATGGCTGTTGGAAATAATGGCCCAAGGAACATTCCGAGGAGACCGACAGCGACGGCGGATACATAAAAGGAGGGTACGAGCCAGAAGATAAGTTCGAGACCAAGGCATATAGCTAGATAAACTAGAACGGATGTAAATTCTCCAAGCCAAGCTGTCAGGAAGGAAAGGCACATTCTGCCGACGGTCATGCCAGCCCAGAAACCCGTGGAAGTTAAAGAAGAATTGAAGGTTGTCCCGTTGCGAACTTGTGTCATGAAGGTTACGATCCAACCACCTAAAGAAACTTGCTGCTGTTAGCATAATTGGATGTACATTTGGAAGTCCTCACAGTACCTTCAGCTCCAACATATCCAAATATGAATGCCGCAAAAATCCATGTCAACTTATTGCTCAATGCTTCTCTCATTCTACCACTTTTGGCATTGGCATTACGAGGGTTTTCAAGTGCATATACAGCACCGGTTTGCGCCCAGAAAGCCGAGACAGCTGTTATGAGTTCCACAGCAGCCACTCCGGTCTATATCTCATCAGCTTCCCAATACCTATGTTAAGGCGGGGAGGACGGGATGCTCACCATTATATAATAGAAATAATACCACTCCAGCCCAGCTTTCGCAAGCATAGCGGCACCGATCAAAGGCGAAATTGTTGCACCCATCGAATAACAGGATTGTAGAAATCCAGATACCTGGTTCGCATTCGCCATGTTACCTATCCATGCGCAATATGCAGCATCAATGAGTCCATTGCCAAAGCCCACGAATACGAACATAACGACGAGGACCGCATATGGTGGGTGCACTAATAGGACAATGTATGATATAAGATGACAGACTGAGGCAAGAAGGGCTACTCCGCGTTGCCCAAAATGTACATGTATGGTGTCGTTGACGAGGGAAGCAAGACTATAGCCTGCGAAAGGAGACAGAAATATCAAGGAGATAACTGTGTATGATAACTTATAATAGGATTCGAGCTTTAAATCTTTAGCTATTTTCAGCATAGTGGTTGAAGGAGAAAGCTCACGAATGGAATTAAAACCTGCTCAAAGTTAGTAACTTTCTATCTGCCAATGCAACTGTGATAATATGGAAAAACTTACGCCATAGCTGCCATCATTCATTCCCATAAGGAAGAACCCCCAGAATGAAGCTCCAACCCGGAAAACATTGATGCGAGGATGATTCCATCTCTGCAGGACTTCGACTGCCCCAGTTGGCGGTGTAATATCTTGCCTAATATCTTCTGGGTCTGAAATTGTGGGTGTCTTCTGATTCAAGGAACCTCTGGCAGAATTGTTGGGGAATGGTTGAAGTTCTATGTCTGTGATTGTTGTAGTGGCCATGATTTTGAATTACCTTTATAAATTTTGAGAAGAAGTGAAGGAAGAGGAACAATGAAATAGTTGTGAGGTTATCCTACCTTAGAAACAAGATGCAATGTATGAATATAACTCATAACTTCAACGTTTTTTATGAGTTTCTTCGTGCATCAATCACATAGAACTAGCAAAATTAAAGAACTACGGGGAAATCGGGGGAAGTGGCGGGGTTGGAGGTGCGGGCAATCCCTTTGACTGGGGATTATCCGGAAAATCTTCGGGTAAGGATAAATGATAGAAAACCGTTGGATGATTAACCTTACAGCAAGATTTGTTTGTTCATCAACTAGTATATGCAACTTAGTACACCTCCGTAAGACCTGACAAAAGTACTCTTTATGACAAACATCAATGTGAGTCAGATCGAATGTAGTGAATCTTTTAATTTCTCTGATATATGTTCTTTTTTTCTATTATCAGTCCATTGCGCATGGACGACGACATCAATATCAAAACCACATTCAAATTAACCCCGCAGGCCAAGAATGTCAAATTGTGCCACTTACAGGATATGATACAAAGTTTCCAGGGAGATAGCGGAAGGCTTTCCTGTTTCACCAACCGAAAGTTACACCGGCAGACGTTATTGTATCTATCAATCGGGCGTACAAACCAGTAAGATATATTGTGGCGTTTGTTCTCACATGCTCCTTAACCTCACAAAACGTTCAGGACCAACAAAACAGCTTGTTGGTTGCTATTTCTTCAATATCCTACTGCGGAAGTCATTCCTTACCGTACTTCACCATCTATACATACCGAACCCGTCTCAAGAATGCAGAAGTAAACAAGAACAAGAACAAAGCTCTACCAATCATTCAATTTGTCCTTGTATCAAAATATGTCTGGGGATGATGTCTTGCTTTGCAGCTCTAACTGTCATGCCTAATGCGAATCTAATTTTGCGGAAGTTCTGGCATGTAGAACTCCACCTGATATCGATTGCCACTCGTGATTGGTAAACTGCCCACGGGGCAGTCGCGACGTATCAAAGGTTCCTCCCACATGTCAAGGAATGCTCCAGGTACAGACCACTCTCCACCTTCATATTCGCCCAACACAACACATGCAATCCACGGCCCACAAATTCTTGAATCCGGTCCCAAAAGAATATGAACTTGGTTGCCGCCTTGGGAGCACGTCGCCGTGTTTACTCGGAGCCGTGCATGCGTGAAACAGTTGATTTCTCGCCAATCGGGGTTATCTGGCTGAGGGAGTGGATTTGAACGTCGCGTTTTGCATGCTGCAACAGCACGTACACATTCTTCTGGGCTTTGGCGTAGTACAAACCGACTGTAGTCATACGCGTAGGTTTGGAGAGCCGAAAGAAGATTCGTGAATGAATCCCAGTGCTCAGAGCTTGTACTGAATATGCCCTCTTCCTCTAAGAGAGGAATGACGATCGTGCCATGTGGTTGAGCAAATGAACCATGATGAGGTTGCGTATCACTCGGGTCACGATGTAGGGGAAAGTGCTGTATGAAGTTTCGAATCATGGCTGATGTATGGCGGTTATGATTTTGCCAGTACTGGTTCAATCTCAGTTGCAAGGCCATGTTGACAAAAGTTTGGAGACTGTAGTATGCAAGAAATTGGGCGATTTGACCACGATCATTGAATCAGGAAATAGTAGCAAGAGCATGTCCTTTTATACTATAAAATAGTGTTCTTTGAGTTACACAAGGATAAAGAGGAAAAGACATAGACAATCCACAATCACCTACTGCAGTCTACTACAGTCAAAACTACAGCAGTAATGAATATCAAGGAAGCAACCAGAAGTAGTGTAAATTAATTCACTGTTTGAAATCAAGACTCGAATTCTCTTTTATAGAAGATCATGGTGTTGGTGTTAGTATTGGGAAATCTCATAAATCTAATAAAGAAATGTCTCTTCATAGAAGAAGGCAGGTTGCAGGATTCTTTCTCCTGGGAAACCCAAATGCATCCCAGCCCAGACAGTTCATCACCTTTCTTTTCGTTTGTATCAGACGTCTTTATTTATATTACCCCATTCAAATGCAACTTTGCAAGTGGGTACACAATAGGGCTTTGGGTTCTGCCCTTTTGATTAGCCAAATAGTCAATAACGGATTATTGGCAAAATGAGCCAGTGTTGATCCTTGATGTAATGTGATTTGCTCCTCAATATCAGATTTCTATAGATCGAGTTCATTTGAAGAACATAGATGGAGTTCACATGCTTGATCAGTACCTATTGGTTAGAGATGCTGGTTTGAAATAGACTTGAATATAGGTGATTCTTTCATAAATCTTGATCTTTAAGGACAATATGGACATTAGATTGGTAAAGGGGTTTTGAATTTTGAATTTCTTGAGTGAGAGATCAACAATAAGTTTTATGAATTTGATTTTTCAGCGAAAGATGAGTATTCAATTATATAAATTTGATTTCTTTACTAAAGATAGATAATAAGATTTATATATCTCATTTCCTAAGTGATAAGTGATGATTAAGTGATGATTGAAGATTGAAGCTTAATCATTGGGTGGGCATTCTCTTCATCTACGCCCTTTTCATTACTCTTGCTACAAGAATTACACCGCTACTACCCGGCAATCATGACTTAGCACACCTACTACCTGAAACTTATCATGAGCAAATACGAAACTAAGACTCTTCCAATTCTCTACAAACCCCAGATTCCACAGCCCCTTCCCAGCCTCTAATCATAGCCGCAAAACTACTTATCTCGAGCAGTTCTGTCCTGTCATTATACCTAAGTCTCTGCATACTAGGAGGAGCATCTGATCTCGATCGCATACCATCAAATCTCCGCAACTTCGGCATAAAAAACTCCAATTGAAATCTATCCCTCCCCTCAAATACTCTACTACCAGTAAGCACCCCGTCCGTAGCCAAATACGTTTCCCCTTTCGCCACATCGCAATCCTGTTGCTGGCGCCCAGGAATAACAGTCGTGATTTGACCGCCCTGAAAATCCCCAACCGCCATCGCGAAGATATATCTGCCGCATTCATCTACCCCATCAGGTCGTAGTAAACTCGGTTCTAAAGCCATGTTCGCCGTGATTTTCACATGGGTAAAACAATCAAATATCCGGTGATCATTAAACACCCATGGGATTCTCTTTTTCTTGCGATTGACGAAGGAGGCTTGATCTTGGTACGGGTAATCAATATCTCTAATGTGTTTAGCTGCGTTGTGCAAGAAGTTCATCATTTGCATCAGGAAGTCGTGATAAGGTTCAAGCATAGTAGATTGAGAATGACCTTTATAAAATCTTGGGTCTCGCTCATGAATGGGGATCACCAAGATCCCAAATCTTTGATTTACATCTGGGTGAGGCTGGTTGTCTTGAATGAAGGTGTTCTCAAGAGTGATGCTAGGGTCATCGATCAATGCACGGATAGCATCTGCTAGTTTGTTTCTGGACATGATGATATGGAATATGTTGTGACTTGAATGATGGTGGACCGGTTGTGGATGTAGAGATGGAGGTAATATATACCCAAGATGATGGTTTCCAACCTGGCAGGAGTAGCAGTCAGGAGGAGAAGCAATCAATGCCGAAACCACCACCGGCTATAGATACATTATGAGAAGTGAAAACATGAATCATTATCTTGCGTGGCATTTTCAATCCAATGAGGATCAACAAACTTACTGAAGTCCGACGAGCCGTGTCATAGATTGCTACTTGTTCTTATGAAAACACGAGCAGGACATTTGATTGTGACATGAGCTTCTTCCATATTCTTCTGGGGATCACGGGCCAGATGTGAATCGATGCAGCTCGATCAGTAGGGGTTTCACAGTTTGTCGTATGTCACTTGCTGCCCTGGGCATTGCAAAGTACTCCATGTTTTGAAGGAGTATGGATGCTTGTTATGCTTGGGAAGGTTCAGATCTCCATAATCAATCCCTCGTGATGACGATAATGAGCACGAGGCACCGATCCGCCACTTTCTGAGATAACTTTCAGCTTTCAGATAATAATGAATGTGCAAACTCGCCGTGGACATCTTGTCCAAGCCGAAGTCGACAGAGAATATCTAGATGAAGAATGCAATCCCTTGCATCCTCACCAGTATATCTGATGTCGATGAGCTTTCCCAGACTCAAATGGACTTTATCAACTATTCGCAGCTATTGCCGTCTCCCAATCCCCATCTCATCTCTTGTTCATGCTTCTATCCTTCACCTTAACGCCTAGCTGTCTTGAGAATCTAACAAATTGCGCATTTCATAAAACCATGCAAGGAACAACGAAAGCATCCTTTATTCACACCAGTATCCACAGAAACATTACAATCCGATGTGAACCTCAAGGAAACGAGTTATATTCAATATCCCATCCATCAAATCCATCCATAACATCATAGCGCGTGTCCATCCCGTATGCCTGTAACATCCAAGACACGTTTATATCTCATTTCCACTCTTCACTATCCACTATGGTATACACTTTCCTTCCTGCTCTCTCTCCATCCCTATCTTTAACTCATCTTCTAGGACTTATAATGTAAACACAATTTCCATCCCATCCATCCCTCACCACCCAGGAATCCTTCCTTATATTATAAATACAGCCAACGCAACCCTCCGACATCTCATAATCTACGATGGGCCCGCTGCTGTCGCAGCAGCCAACCTAATATTAACTTTCTCTCTATGGCCTTTATTCTTCAAGTGCACCTCGAAATTTCCAACGGTAGTGTCTGGGCCCGGGGTATAGAGCTTACCCGGGCAATCCTGACAACGAATTCGCGGTAAGAACATCCACTTGATACCCTCAGAGGGCGTGCCTGGCGGTGGCGCTGGACAGGGGAGTTCGGTGGCGGTGCTTACAGGGGAGTAGCGCATGGTGCCTTCGAAGCGGTCGGTCGGGTATTGTTTGTGGAGATTTGAGAGGCCGGCAGCAAGCCAAGCTGGGGGTGGGGGCTGGGAAATATGTTAGTTTCGGATTATGATATGTTGTTTGGAAGGGAAGAGAAAGGAAGGGAATGGTATTTATGTGCATGCGAATCCTGTACTAGAGACAAGTACTTACGCCTGCAGGTGATGGCTGGCCTGGTATAGGAGGTGGCGCATCTACGCGGCCAATTTGTCCACCAGATTGTGATGTATGAACTGGCGGCGGCGGCGGCGGCGCTGCAGACGGAGTCGAAGGCGGACCCATAGATCCTGGCGCAGGAGTACCGAATGTAGACTGGGCGCGAATAGAAGGCGTTTGTTGATGACCTGGCCTTCCGGATTTCAGTTCTCGCACTAATTTTCTGAATTTTTCCTTTGGCATTTTCAACCTAATCACGTATGAGGCCATATCCGGACTCTCTTCTCTAGCATCACGCCCAGCTCTCCTGGACGTCCTAGTTTCGTGGTGACTGGCTAACAACGCTTCAGGTGTTTCAGACCTTCCGATATTTGCCATCCTTTGTTGTGCCGCCGTGGCGGCTCCACGCATATTCCTGGTCCTGGCCGTGCCGCCTCCTACTTGGACGGCTGGGGAGTCGGGTGCCGAATCTTCACTATCTGACGACTCGGTGAGATCGGCCCCATCCTGTCTTACAACTCCACGCCTACCTCTTCCTGATACTCCCCCAACTCGTTTGTACAGCCGGCTTTGTTCAACCGATTCTGCGGCCCCTGGCAATACCGAGGATACAACTAGCGTCCTTACCGTTCGTTGTCTGTCTTTCAAATCTGGTAGCGTCGGTCCTCCTCTTCTATTTACAGACCTCTTCTGCCTTCTTTGCTCTCTTGAAAAGGCGAGTTCCTGCCTCTCTAAATCTACCTCGGAAGCTTCATAAAGATACGGCGCAAATTCTCTGGCTTGCTGCTGGGGTCGGAATACCGAAGGTATAGGTGATGGCAAGAAAGAAGCCAGTAGATCCGCATCTTCTACAGGCCGACCATCAAATGGATGTCCTACAATATACAAGCTGCGAACGAATAACTGGCATTGTTCTCGTATGCAGTGTGCAATAGCTGTGGTGAATTCTCCGGACAAAGATAAATCTGCAGCCATGCTTTGCGCGAATTCTTCCGGAGAATTCGCAGGATTGCTGATGTCCCACTCAAATTTGTCCTCCAGGGTATGCGGACCTATGGTGATATTAAGTCTAATAAGGATTCGCATCTCATCATTCTTGTAGGCAGAATATGGTAGTTCAGGATCTAATGCGTCTTCTTTTATGAAAACAGCTGGGTAGAAGTTCTCTAGTTGGTCCTTAAATTGTTGTTGAACTTGTTGAATAACCGGTTCGGCCATTGGCGAAGTCAGACCTAAATCCTTTACCAGCTGTTCGGCGAATAACTGCATTGGAACAGTTCGGTCATGCAAATTCCAAGTAAAGGTGTCTCGAAGTTTGATCCTTTCCCAATCTACGTCTAACCTTATAGGTACCAACTCCTCCACTTGCTCTGCTTGTATGGCTAGGTCTTTACGCTTGATATGCAGCTGCGCTCTCTTCCGTGGTTGATGCCTCTTATCTCCTGGGTACAATATCCTCACTGTTTGTTGTTGTTGTGGTGCTTGTTTGTTAGAATTGGGTGTATTTTCAGTGATGATGTCTGTAAAACCATTGCCATAACCATCATAACCCGCGCCGTATAGACGCTTGGGAGTAAAAACATCCTTATTCTCTCGCACAAGTTTGTAATCCTCTTCCTCCTTACTTCTGTAAATGAGGAGACGCTCTAATCGCATCTGCTCCTCAAGCATGGAGCTTGAATGGACCAAGTCATGAAACACATATTGCTCGAGTAGTATATTTTCGAATTCGGCTTTGGTTCTTGGACGATGGGCTAAGGTAGATGAAGGAGGTGGAGTGGGCGAGGATGGATTCGCAGGCTTAGAAGCTTCAGCTGGTGTAGCTGAAGAAGATTCATCTTGAGAAGCCTTTTGAGGATCGGATGTCATGGTGGACGCATTCGCGACAACTTTGCGACAAGGAAAAATTCAATGAATGAATGTCGACTTGGTTGGTGATAAAAACGTTATTTATTGAATATAATCGCGAATCTCCAGCTTAACTTAAATTGAAGGCGCGACAGAATAACCATACAGCAGCACCCGTTTTCCCGTTTTCCCGTTTCCCGTACACAAATAATAAAAGGGTGTGAAATTAGATTGATTAGTAAGAAATAACTACATGTACTACTTACTGTTCGTCGATTACGGAGAACTGTAGATGCCCATAAGTTCTATTGGCAATCATCACTTATAACTGCAGTCTTTACACTTTTACTCCTCTATGTAGATATCATATCTTCAGAGAAGAAGTATCTATAATCATCGTCTCCCTCCCTACCTAATATATATACCTCTGGGGTAGAAGTACATACAGAGTACTAGTAGGTATAGAACTATAGTATAGAACTAATAGTATGTATGGAACTATGGCTAGATTCTTTATAGGTACTACTATAAGGGAAAGCAAGAGACTCAAAGGAAAGTGAAGAGATTTAGAGGCTAATTTAACATAATTATCAGTCTCTCCTCTCCTCGTTACTATTCCAACTATTTCAATATAACAATTAGATGATCACCAGGAGTACTTCTTTTGTAGTATATACTTTACTCATGTACCTACATTTTCAAGGATTGAAGTTAGCGAAACAAAGCGAGGCAAAATTTAACCCATACAGTAGCTTTAAAAATGTAAAAATGCCCACAAAAATCAAAACCAACCCAACTGCAGTTCTGCCAGCCCCAGCCAACCAACCAACTTGATCCAAGCTTCTCTCAGAACACCAACGAGGGGAAATTTAAACATAAAATCCTTTTTTTTATACCCAGATATACCAAATTTCTTCAAAACAAATTCAACAAGAATACCGCAATCATGGCTGATAAAGAAGAATCAAAGGAGATTGGTCAGTTTACCTCCAGTCTATTATTTAAACCCATCACCACCTTTTGTTGATATTAAGGTGGTGAGCATCATAACCCCGCCATGCGACTCGAAAAACCCAAAAAATCACTATTTGCACAAGCAACAACATCAATATCAACATCAAGATTTCCCTTAAGCTCAATTTACTGACTATCCTTTCTCGAATAGATTATAGTCTCAATAACCCCGATACTCTCACAAAATACAAGGATGCTGCTCAGATCTCTCACAAAGTCTTGGAGGCTGTTACTGGACTATGTCTTGCTGGTGAAAAGATTGTGACAATCTGCCAGAAGGGTGATAAACTTCTCGAAGAAGAAATTGCAAAGGTCTATCGAGGAAAGAAGATCACTAAGGGTTAGCAGCATATCTTGGATGTTTCTTCTTTGTGCGCCAACAACTAATCAATGACATAGGAATCTCTCACCCAACCACTGTCTCACCTTCAGCTTTCGTTACCCCATATACTCCTCTTACCTCGGATGAAGCTGAAGCTTCCGTTGTTCTCAAAGAAGGCGAGGCTATTAAGATTCAACTTGGTGCACAAATTGATGGATTTGGAACAATTGTCTGTGATACCATAATCATCCCTTCTGCCGCAAACGCAAACGATGAGATCAAAGGACGAGATGCAGATCTGCTGCTAGCTACATACTATGCAAACGAGCTTTTGTTACGATTAATGGTACCGCCTGGATTACTTGCGACTGGCACCGATGAAGAAAAGGCAAAAGCCGCCAAAATCAAGGCTCCTACTCAAAGCAGGATCACCACTTTACTCGAGAAGGTAGTAAAGAGTTACGATTGTAATTTGGTTGAGCACACCACTAGTTGGTTATTTGAGCGTAACGAGATTGAAGGCAAAAAGAAGATCATCTTGGCTCCTGGTGATGGTTCAAAGGGCGAAGGTGTTCCTGAAGTTGGTGAAGTATGGGGTGTTGAAATGGGCGTTTCTCTTGGATCTGGGAAGATCAAGAACTTCGAGAACAGGCCAACTCTCCACCGTCGTACTACACTCACATATGCCTTGAAGAGACCTAGCTCCAAACACATCTTGAATGAGGCTGTCAAGAAGTTTGGTACTTTCCCATTCAGCTTACGCCAGTTGGACAACGAGCGAGACGCCAAGGTTGGGGTTGTGGAATGTGTTCGAGGAAATGTTTTCAGACAATATGAAGTTGTTGGTGACAAAGATAATGCAGCAGTGGGTAGATTATTGACTACTGTTGGTGAGTAAAATCCTCTATATCATCTTACCAACTGACTAACATACGCTCCAGCAATTACCAAGAACGGTCTCCAGAAGCTTGCCTCGCCTCCCTCGCCGGATCTCAGCAAACTACAGACCGACAATAAGATCACGGATGAAGAAATCCTTGAAATCTTGAAGCAACCTCTTGCGAAAGAGGCTAAGCCAAAGAACAAGACCAAGAAGAAGAAGAAGCCTACAAAGACTACAGAGGCAGGAGCAAAGGAAAGCACCGATGACGAGGAATAAGCACGTGATCCTATGTGATGGTATGGGAGGGTATGTTATGACTGGATTTAAGGAATGACAAAGAAGACCTTTCTATACAGGTGGATATCAAGAAAGGCAAAAACAATTATACTCGTTAGAACCTATTCTTCTTCTGTGGAAATTGCCATCAAGAGCTTTTCAAGTAACTTCTTACTCTTTCAGTGCAAAATGAAGGATTCGTCAGAAAAACAAGGCTAAGTGTGCATACGTATGATACATACTGGCATATGGAAATTCATAGGCAATACAGTAGTAGCTTCTTGAATATTAAATATCCAACTTGAGAAAGATTTACATTCTCTACGAGATTATTAATGTGATTCCAAAAATATGTGATTAATCATATCTTAATTAGGTATCTTAAAAATATATTCATACATTTTAGTATTGTGTAGTAAAAGCTTCTATTTAAAACTAATTATAAGTAAGTATGATGATATTTATGGCAAAGCAAAATAAACTTCGCCTCTCTTTGATATAAGGGTTAGCGCAAGAAGTTTTTAAAGGTATACCTCTCTCTCTCTCTCCCTCTCTCGCTAGAACTACCACTGTACCATTACCACCTATCCAAAGAACCAAAAATACGAAACAACTTACTTCTTTCCTCAACATCAAGCTCAACCCATCAAGATCTTGTTTTTCATTACAAAGAAAAAGCTGTTATCAAACAAAATCAACACGTTGGTGATATTTATAGATTTTTTTCTCTCATCAGTTAAAATTCGAATAAAAGTCACCCTTTCACCACCATATCATTCATCCATCAGATTGCCCCCCCCATTTGCCATCATCGATTCTTCTTTTGAATCGCGCACCACCACTTTCTCGCTTCCGGTCCAGCCTTTCGATAAGACACCAAGAAAGAATTACGGTACAATTTGATTAAATTTTATAATTCAAATCTATCTTTCTGTTTACTTATAAATTTTATTTACCTTTGGAATATACCTTTGGTAATATTTGAAGAGGAAACAAAAGAATAAAAGAAATAAATTCACCGTACGAACTTATACTTTTCTTTTCTTCTTCCCCTCACAATTATTTTGTCTTTTGACCTCTCCTATTCTATCTCACATGATTGATACATGAGGAGATTGACTTACCAAGTTCAAGTTTATATCTAGGTATTGAAATCAAAACAGGGAGAAATATTACTCTCAGTAATTCAAATATTTCACTATCAAGAAATAAATTTTCTATTGATACACCTATTTGTTCTTCTTTACTCGAACAAAAAGAATTCTTCACAATAGACGATTTTGTTGTGTTGATAATTTTAATTTTCTTTCTTTTGGGTGGTCCCCTCGGCCGTCCTTTTTTTTTTAGCTTTCAAGGGGCACCAGGTTCTCACAAGCGAGAGCTTTCAACTCCTCTCATCTTCACATCGCCATAATTTCAACGCGTACGAATCACTTTAAAATCACGATCTTTTAACGGTTATATGCTTGTGGATTACAGAGAAGTACCTATATCACCTAAATAATATATCATGTATATGCTAACAATTGATTAGTTAATTCGGAAGTGCGATTGCGATTGAAAGGAGACGGTCGCAGGAGGGCGACGAGCGCGAGGAAGCTATGAACCACAAACCAAATCCCCGTCCGACACGCTCACGACGTTCCAGCCCTCTCGTTTCCTCACGAAATAACGCATCATCCTCTACAAGATCTACCGCAGATATAGCCCCACCGAAAAAAACTTTTTTGGACAGGTGGACGGAATGGTCGGAGCCTCCCCTCACTACGATGCCCTCTTTTCAAGAAGCAGGAATGGAGAGGCAGGGAGTCGTCGCAAACATGCAAACGCTGGGGACGCGACCAAGTGCAAAGGTTGTAAAAGCCGCTGGCAAGCCTGATGGTGTGGATGTGGGCAGAAGCAGACGCACTGCACTGGGAAAAGAACCAGAGACTCTCGATCCCTCTTTGTCAATTACTCCCAAGGAGGCAATTATGACACCAGAGCCAATTCCAGAATCTATGGAACGAAGAGAAAGCTCTGCAAAACCGAATGATCTTGAACATATTCCACCCTCGACTCCTCAGCAGCAAACAAGCACGCGACAGAGCCTACCTAGATCGAGTGTTGCACTTCAAAGTGGCGGAAACCGAAGTGAAAGCCAAGGAATGTTTACGGGCGCATCGAGTCAACAACACACACCATTTCTACAACAATCACCTTCATCAGCTTACCCTCGGGCAATGAGTACATACAATGGGAATGGTTGGGATGGTCAGGGTAGTCGTCAAATACAATCACATTCACAATCACGAAACGATAAGATGGTGGAACATGCTGTGAACATTGCTGTTGATGCAGAGAGATACCCAACGGCTTATGCTTTACGAACTCTTTACGACGAAGATCCAATGGGATTCGGTGCAGTTTTCGAAGGTGTGCTTCGGGAGACTGCCACCCGAGAAATGTATGACGAGTTCTATCGCGATATGGCCGAAAGAAAGAAGATAGGCCGGATGCACAAAACTGCCGAATATTATTTCATGGGAGATGGCAGTGATGCACAACAATACAGACCTCGACAAGCTGCTCCATTACCTCCAGTTGCACCTCTCCCGCCTGCATTTAAGCCGTTTTTAGGAGTCTTTGAAGCCAAAACCACGACTTATCGAACACCATACGCGGCACCACCGCCACCCGCTACCAACGCAGTCACAGTCACAGAATCATCAGGAAACGGTGTTAACGGACGGACATCGATTAATCAGCCATCTGTACCCGCATCTCCTAAAGAAGAACCCGATCACAGTCATCACCATCCAAATAAAAAGCTCAAGTCAACTAATTTTCCAGTCACTGATGGTGAATTTAATGCAACTGCAGTACTTGAGGATATGATGAAAAGACAGCGAGAAGAAGCAGCATTGGCACCGACTCCTGCCGCAGTTACATCATCCCCATTACCGGAATTATCGGATCGACCAAGAGCAGGTTCAATCTCAAGTTCATCATCTTTATCTTCTGTTAATTCACAGATATTAGAGGATGACACATATGATAGTCCTATCAATGTTGACCACGCTCCTATTAATGCTGGTACAACAAAGCCTTCGGATGGTTTCGTAAAATCCAAGGGTCAGGGTATTGTTGGGGCGAAAGCCAATGCCAACGCCAATCTTAGTACATCTGTGTCAACCGAGACCCAGATCCAGTCTAATGCTGGAGGGTCGGTCAAAAAATCCCGACCAATCAGAGACGAGGATTTATCTGGGTCTGAAGAACAATACAATTTATCGACTATTGAGAAGAACGCCAATAACAAAATATCGGCTACAATCAATACCAAGTCCAAGACTACTGATAAAACTTCTTCACCAGTTCCCTCTTCATTTCCTACAATTAAGCTTTCAGGTAATCTCAATAACACTAATAATAACGACAACGTTAACAATACTATATCAGTATCTTCGAAGAAATCACAACCTCTTAGTGATAACGATAACTTACGAACTCGATCAGAGATGGCGCCTGAATTAGTTCGTACGTCATCATCATCTTCTGCTTCTGTTCTTGGGAGTGCTCCTGTATTAAAACAACCTACAGCAGCGAGAAAGAGTACAATCATCTTCAAGTCGAAGAAAAAGGAGCCAGCACCACCTCATCCGACGTATGAGGAGGGTGAAGTTATTAGTCAATTGAAGCGCAAGGCCAGAGAGATTACGAATGGTACGTTAGCTTCAGAAAGCTTTGAACGTAATGCTCCGAGGAAAACCACTTCAGTTCGTGGATCTGATTCTGCGTCGGATGAAGATAATTCGATCGCTGTTACTACTTTTTCGGCGACAACTTCAGGACGACCAGCCAAAGTTCGACTCATCAACAAGAATGAACGAAGCACGAGGAGAGCCACCACAATCAATACCAGCAGTACTAATTATGACTCCGAAATGAGTTCTCCAACTGTACTTTCCTTTCAACCAGAATTAGGAGCTCCTGGTTCCCTACCAAGTTCTCGTGCTGTCACCCCGAATACACTCACTCGGCCAACGAGGAAGGCAAAGACAGGCACAGGTGGCGTACGTGTCAAGACTTCGTAAGTTATTCCCAAAATTTCATTTCTTTGTATCACGTCAGATTTAGCTTCTACATCCCTCAAAGGATTCTTGTATTCCTCGATGATTAGTTCTTTCTCTACTACCACATCACTTTTGCATCTTTGCATTTTCGCATTAATTCAAGGCTCTTGTTTTGTTTGCCAGCATACTTGTTTTATGTCGTACAGTGCGACAAACGGAATTTTTTCCTCGTACAATTTACAATTAATCTCGAGAAAAACTTTGATTAATATTTTCATCCATCTATTTTCAATGCCATGACATTTAAAAATTGCTAACAATATTTCTCTCGCACAGACCAATGAAGAAAAAGAGTGGCCCTTCTGCTGGAATTCCAAAAGCAAGCGGTGAACGAGATAGTCCATTAGAAAAAGATACGGTAAGTCATTTTGTTTCTATCTATATGTTTGAAGTCGTTGAGCTTGAAGATTCGCGGGTTACAAAAGAGAACAAGTCTGCGATGTTGTAAAGTTCTCATCGCGGACTTTTTTTCTTGTTTTTTTTGGCACTTATGTGGCTTTTGGGATCATTTTACTTTCCTTTGACCCACCAAAATATTGATACCTATCCTCATCCCCATCCCTATTCATCCTTCATTCCTTATATCCCATACATAATAATGCATCCCATTTTCACATCATTCCTGAATCACTCAAATCCTTCAATAAGATATTTAAACCATCTTTATTATTGGAATAATGATTTTGAAACATGATTGAAAGATCTAATTTGGTGGTTATTATCATTCATTTGGGGGATATTGTTTCAATACAAGGGGGCTGGGTTATTACTACTGGGGCATATTCCAAAAAACTGTAAAAATGCAAAATGGTTGTGTTTTATTTTTCTTTAAAGCCCGGGCGGATTAGCAAACTCTGCTGTACCAGACCCATTTCCGATTTTGCCGAGCAAGGGCACCCCCACACCTGAAACTAACTTTGCCACCATCACAATCACAAATCACTCTATTCCTTATGAGTTTAAGGGATTATGAAAATAATCAAACGCTGACACATGCAGAAACAGACGGCCGATAACGACGAGTACTGTGCTGCTTGTGGAGGCAATGGTCAATTAGTTTGCTGCGATGGGTGTACTCGATCGTTTCATTTCAAGTGCATTGATCCACCACTTGAACAATCGGCCTTACCAGAAGAAGAAGAATGGTTTTGTACCTCATGTCTTGCGCGTAATGTTCCTCGATCGAAAGACGAAAATATTGGAACTTTCGGTGCATTATTGGCGAACTTGGAACGAAAGAATCCAAGTGCCTTTCATCTTCCAAAATCAATTCGCGAGTACTTCGACAATGTCAAGACCGGTACCGAGGGGGAATACGAAGAAGGTGTTGTTCCGAAGCCAAAGTAAGCTGACTTCCAAAAAACAATTCCGGTCTCTGTTTACTAATCCTGTATCTAGAAATAATCGCGCAGGTTATGATGAAACTCCCGATTACTTCAGGCTGAAGGATAATCGAGGAAATACCATTTTATGCCACGCGTGTCATCAAGCTGCTAGATCCCCAGATAAAGCCATCATTCCATGTAGCTATTGTACTCTCTCATGGCATTTGGATTGTTTAGATGTTCCTTTGGCAAAAGAGCCACCACCAGGAAAGGCCTGGAGATGCCCAGCTCATGTAGATGACCTTCTTTCTCTCGCAGGCGGTTTGGGACCATCTCACAAATTCCGAAAGATCAAGGGTGCATCGGCCATTAAGCCCGTTGTCTCTCGTGGTCTCAAAAACAATGGATACATTGAAATTGAGAACGATCCTACAGACAACGAGGACGAGGGATCTGGTTTTTACGAGCAAAAAGAATATGGTCGTGTTTACAAACTTCCAGAGGAAGGTATCAAACTTGATTTCATCTCACGGTATGCTGAACTCCTCTGCACAACTTTCATAACACTCTACTAATTAATTCTCAAGTATTCATCGTGAATTTGGAACATATTCTCAACGCAACATGGCCAAGAGACTGAGAGTTGAATCTCCACCAATGCAACCAGAATCCCCTCAATCATCCAACACACATGTACATGTACATTCCCTCGACGAACAACAAGCTGCATTGAATCTTGCATACCTTGCCAATTCTAATCCAGAGATCAGCGTCACCCAAGGTCTTATTGATGCTTTAATTGTAAGTCTACTGCCAAACAAACCTACTACGTAAATGATGACGTAACACAAACGCTAATTATGATAATTTCCTTCTATGCAGACTGAAGCGCCAGAGTCAGTTATTAAATTGATTGCTCAAGGAAGTGCGTCAAAGCTCAGCGGCCAAGCCTTGTCAGATGAAGACAAATCCTCATTGGTCGCAATGAGGTCTCTTCTTGATGGTATGATTACCGCTGCTGGTGTAAAGGATACGGATATGGTTAATCGCCAAGTTGAATCCGTTAATGGCGATTCGTGATTAATTTCATGAAATTACAGTGTCGCATAACATTTGAGCGCTCTGGGCTGATTGATCTACACACCAATTTATTCCCACTGTTCCGGTTCCGGAAGCGGAAATTATGGTTACTTCTTATTTTTATCACGTGGAAAAGTCTTCACATGATGATAACATTTGCAACAACCCCACCGAAACAAATGAATCATCAAAACAAAAACAAACAAGAGACAGGGAGACCAATCAAATAGCTTCGGGTAGTATTGTCTGCGATGATACGTGGCTAGATATAAACCCATTCAGCTAGTGCAGCCCAACTCATTCCTTTTCCGCCACATCATACAACTTTCAAGCTCTACTACGTTTTTTCGGTACTCTTTCTCAATTTTTGCGTTGCAGTTAAGGGGGATATCCCTCCTCGTCCTTTTGGCACTGCGTTTCTGCGGTTTGCGGTTATGGTTTTTAAACTCGGGACACATCAAAATCCATACAATTTTCATCTAGCATTACATTGTATCATACGGCTCGACTCGATTCAATTCGGAAGTGGCTGAGCAATTGGAGCATGGCGTTTTTGGCATGGAAATGCTTTCTACAACGGAATGGGAGGTACTGCTTTTTTGCAGATTGACTTGTCCTCTCCTTTATTTTTGGAGAAGGAAAGAAAAAAACTGGGAATAAATGGGGAGGGATGTGCTATTGAACTCTTGATATGCTTGTTGCGATTGGGGGGCTCCTGATATGGAAGAAGTGTGGTTTTCTCTCCGCGTAGGGGGCAGGGGAAGGAAGTATGAACTGGGAGAAATATGATTCTGTTGGTAGTTTCGGGGTTGTGAACTGGAAGCTTAATATTATGGAGGGATAGGAATCATAGGATCAAGAACTTACAATCAGAATCATAACAAAGGAAGAAAGTAGCAAATCAACAAGCAAAGGAAGCAATAATAATTGTATGTATGTGTATCAAGAGCAGAGAAACGGAAGAGTGAAAACGGGGACAGATGGATTGAAGTGGAATGGGATGGATTAATTAATATCTATTCTATTTGCAGCGATATTTTGCTTGCTTGCTTCCCTTCTTACTTGATGGTCAGTTTGCGTGATGTGATGTGATCAATCGCCGAGGTATAGTGAGTACTTCGTATATGACTGAGTGATTGCATGATGTCCGTCCGTGATGGGAGTGTTACCAGTGGCGAATATTCTTCATCACATCATCACTCATCCTTGGCATTCTAAGCAACAGTACAGTACAGTACAGCCTGAACCATAAGTACCCTATATTCCGATGGGTACATATATGAGTCACATGTAGCCCAACTCCAAGCCCTCGCTTCGATCCAATCTAATCCAATCATCCAACTATTCATCCGTCAGTCCTGGCAAACAAATAATACTTCCCTCATCAACCCCATCGCCCCATCTTTAGACTTTCGCTCCTTCCTACAGGTTATTTCATGTGCAGGTATCAGCGTAAAGACTTACAGCATAGCATATACGTGCACGTGGACGCCGAGTACGCTTGCCTGCATGCATGCATGTATGCATGGTTCGGTTCGGTTCACCGGCTGCGGATGTATTTATCAGGCAGGTAGGCAGGCAGGCACTAAGAATAAAATTATGAGTTTTCTTTTTCTTCATCTTTGTTTTTCTTTTTGTTATTAAGGGAAGAGGCTAGGGGGTTCTGGTTGGATGTGCATGGTAGGTTGAGGTGAGTCATTCTATGTATGCAGCATATATTGGGTGCCGTAGGTTTTGGGTACTATTAAGGAAGGGAAGGAAGGGAAGAGCTTATACAGTATCATTGGATATTTCATCGGTAGGTAACTTGTAAGGTTAATTTAGTGCTGGTATTGATTACTGCTGTGAATAGATGGATCGTGGTGAGTGATGTGAGTCCGAATGTGAATGTGAGTAAGCGGGGTGGCAATAATAGATGATGAGTGTGCTGAAGATATACATGCATTCATACATACATGAATAGCTCGTTGTTGTTTATGGGAAATTAGATTCGATACTCTTCTATCTCATCTTAGATAGTGCTAGGATTAGGAGGGATGAGGCTCCGGAGTGACGCTTCTCAAAGGTGCGTATATATGCATAGGTAGTATAAATAGGACTTTGTATAGTCTCTTCTGAGGATCAATGTGAGTGTGTGGTGCTGTTGTGATCGATAGATCATTTGGTATACCCATCATTGCCATCAATGATTCCGTTCTCTGCGTATGGAATGTGAGAGTATTAAAATTGTAAGGGAATAAATGACAAATGCTGGGATTTCAAAATGAATGATGGATGAAATAACGAATATGTGATATCTTAAAGTAGAAAGTGACAGAAAATGGAAGGCGGAGATGAAAAATATCATCAGACAATTATGATATATTATTATGAAGATGATATAAAACCTTTTTCAAAATCATTCAAATTTAGTTCATCTCATTTTCTCTAACTAGAATATTTATCCATGATATCCAACAGCCTTCTTAGACCAAAACTGCTCTATCTGCACCAAAGCATGATTGTGATTTCCTTCTCTCGTTGTATTTACAATGCGCGGTTCTTAGTAACGTTACTTATTCATTCTTACTTCTTTTCATTCTTCCCTCCACTCCATCTTCTTCATTATCTCCCTCCCTTTCATCTACCTATCCATCCTTTCCCCCTCAGCAACCACAAACGCACCCTTACCCACTCCCTCCCATTGCACTCTCTTCTCTTCCCTACCCTCACAGCCGCGATCCAACAACCACGCACTTCCTACAATTTAATTACCAACAATACCAACCAAAGAGCAAAACCTCACTTCAACCTCAGACGAAAGTAACCCATTGTTCAACTTCAAGATATGAAATGGGCTATAGATGTGCAACAAACCGGTCAATGTATTAACAAACAGTGAATGGGTAAGTAAATACCGTGATTGAATACGGAATACCCTATACTTTCTTGACCTACTTCAACACCAGATGAGAACCGTTCGTTATTCTGAAATGATATGAATGCAGAAAATTTCATTTAACCGTTTTATACATTTAATTCTTTAGATAAAAGTTGAACATTTAGTTCTGTGAATCTTATTCTTTAAATGAAATATATATATTATATTCCATCAAAATCAATTGGAGACTCGATTCCTCAAATAAAAAGATGAACAATAAATTTTACAAATTTGATTGATTAAATAAAAATCGAAGATTAAATTTCGTATTTACCTCTCTACCAATTGTTCAGACTGAAAAGGTGAAATGCGATATAGACGTGCAACAAAACAATTCAAGTCTTGATAGTAAATGAGTGTTGCCGCAGCCTTTATCCATCCATTCATCACAGCACCCCTCCCCTCACTCATTCACATACTTATTTACCTACCTACGCGGCAATGCACAATACCAGACCTCACTCATTTCACCAAGTCATTTACACCATAAAATAGCATAAATAAACCAAACCCAAGGACATACTTCAAATTGTAGAATTTAAATCCCATCTCAAAAGCCAAAATCAAAAAGCAATTTACTCACTATTGGTAAGATAAACCTCCCCACAGAACCAAAATAAAGGGTATACGATTAATTATTCTTCAGGTAGCTTGCCGTTCTCATACTTCATTCTCACTCATTTCTTTAGAAAAAAAAAAGCAAATATTTTCCCGTTACATTTTAACCATCCACCACCCATTTGACACTTGCATCTCATGTCCAGAAGAGTAAAAAAAAGGGTAAAATGTAGTCAATCGACAGCAAATATAACTGTGAAACCCCCAACCCAACTCCATCACCATTCCGACTTCGGTCCATCACTCATGACTGTTACTAGTACAGATATTTTCTGTTCATACCATAGCCATCAGTCGGTCCATTTGTATTTCCACTCAGCCAGCCTACATTGATCGTAAACTTCACAACTTAACCACCTATTCCCACCTCGCACCTCTCGTCCTCCTTGCCCTTCCCACCTTCTCCTTTGGCACCTCCTCCTCTTCTACCTCCTTTTCGACTTCTGCTACATCCACCTCCACCTCCACCTCCACCTCAACTTCCTTCTCTACCTTCCCCCTACCCCGCGTATTTCTCGCCCCGGGACTCGGTTTCAAAGCCGTTCGATCCGCAATTTTGGTCTTATCAACCACCTTTGCTTTCTGCACCACTACTGGCGTCGAAACCTTTTTCCCACCACGTGTCTTCTGGTTCTTAGCTCCTTTACCATTTGCTTGTTTAGCTGGTGGTGTAGCTTGCTCTTCATCTTCCTCTTCTTCTTGCTCTACCGCAGGCTCTTCGTTTTCATCCACCATTTCGACATCTTCCTGTTCCTGTTCCTTTTCAGGTTCCGGTTCGGGAGTATCTTCTTTTTCTTCTGGCTCGGATTCGGGTTCAGGCGCAGGCTCGGGCTCCACCTTCTTTGTAGATACCTTCTTGCCTTTTGCCGACCTAGCAGCTCGCTTCGGTGGTGTAGGCTCAGGAGTATCTTCCTTTTCTTGTTCAAGCTCAAGCTCAGGTTCTGGCTCAGGGGTAACTTCTTTTTCCGCTTCCTGTTCCTCTTCTTGCTCAGGCTCTGATTCGGGCTCAACCTTCTTTGAAGAGAGTTGCTTCTTGCCTCTTGCAGCTCTAGCATTTCGTTTTGGTGGAGGGGGAGTAGCTGATTTTTGCGGCTCATCTTCGGGCTCAGATGTAGCTTCCTCCACTTCCTCTGGCGCCGGTTCCGGTGCTGCTTTTTTAGCTGGTGTCCTCTTCGTCCGCGAGTTTCGTTTTGGGGGTGAAGGTGGAGATGGTTCGTCTTCGTCAGCCATCTCTACATCTTCATCTACATCTTCTTCCACTACCTTTTCCTTTTGTTTAGAGTGAGTTTTTGTCTTCGGTTTGGGTACAGCCTCCTCCTCCTCCTCCTCACCATCTTCCTCTTTTTCTTCCTCTTCCTCGGATTGCGAGTCTTCTCCACTCTCTCCCTCTTCACTTTCTACTTGTTGTAGAACACCTTTCTCGTCATAATACTCCCACGATTTGACACCATTCCACATCTCCTTGTCATCTTCACTATCATCCCTATCGATGTAACTCTTTCTAACGCTTCTATCCCTTCCACTTTTTCTCCTTTCACCAGAGTCTGCAGGTGTTCGTGGTTCCTTCATCTTCTTTGGCTTGGGTGTTCTGGCTACCTTCGGTTTCTTTGGGCCCGAGGCTTTGTGGGAGCGAGAGCTTTCGGATTTACGCTTTTTATTGGCAGGGAGCGAAGAATCATCGCCCATGGATTTACGCTTATGTGACTATGAGCAGTTAGTAGATATAGAATGTGTACTGGGAGCATACATACCTTTTTCTTGTCAGATTCTCTTAACAATTTATCCAACAAGCCATCCATTTCTTCATCAACATAGTTGGTCTCTGCGATCTTTTGTGCCACATCATGAGAAGGTAATGCAGAGAAAAGTTTCGCTGGTACACGAACTTTTGCAGGGTAAGTTTGCATGGTCCAGCCCTTCTTTTGCTCCCACTTTTGAATTACAAGTTGTGAAAGGTCGCTAAGAACGTAAAGGTTATCCGATTCATTGGGTTGCAGGGCATCACGAGCTTGCTTGACACTCTGAGCATATTTGTAGATTAGACCAAGGTTATCTTCTGAAGCGATGTTGGAAACAAAATACAATATGTATGTTGCATGATCTTTGAGTTCATCAACCCCAGGAGCGTAGTCTGGATGGTGTGCCAGCAGGGACAACAGTCGAGGGAAGGTCTTCTCCAGCACTGTAGATTTTGTGTCGGCGAACACTTTTGCACGAGAACGAATCCATGTGACGATAGAATTTCTGAAGCCAGGTTCAGGTTCGTGGGCGGTCAAAAAGATGATGGTATAGAACCGATCAGGTAGTTTGTCCTTAACCAAGTATTTCTGAAGTTTCTCCACAAAGCCTTTGCGAACATTTGGATGCTCGTCCTGGGTGACCAAGGCAAGTTTGTCAAATTGAAGAGGCGTTAGTAAATCGTCAAACTTAGGGATAGTGCATAGTTTGAGCATCAGTTGAGCTGCCAGTAGACGCAGACGTGATTTATGATGCTTTGGGCTTTCCTTTTTCTTCGACAACTCTCCGTCGTTAGCAATGAGTGCATTCAAAAGTTTGTAAACCGGCTGAGCAATTTTCTTTGCTTCCTCGATATCTTCGCAACTTCGCAATCTATTCACAAGAATCTTGAGTGCCCAACATTTTGCCTGGCACTCTTCATCCAACTCATCATCGACTTGCCATGCATGATCTGTCTCTTGGGCAGGTGTCCGGACTTGGAGAAGAATTTCTTGCGTGGTGATGGCAAGTATTTCATCGTTAAGGTCATCCGCAGCCTTGGGGCTCAGTAATTGCAACTGACTAAGCGCTGCAAGCTTGGTCAAGAAGTGATCACCGCCATACTTCCAGCCTTTGATTGTCTTCTCCAAAAGATCCTTAACATGCATCTCCTTCCGCTCACTAGCAACCATCAAAAGTGTGACGGCATATTTAGCAGCTCGAGGTGGAGTACCATACAATGCATAACTGATCAATGTTTGAATGAACTTGCGATCCTTAGGAAGTGATTTAGACTCGGTCTTGCTTTTAGCAAATACCGCACATGCTTTCAGTGTAGCTACAGCACCTGGGTCATTTGCCTTTGACTCGGATGGTGCCTCATCCTCGAGTGTCTTGCAGAGCTCTTTGATATTTGCCGTTAGAACTTGGGGGTTCTTCTCTGATATTTCATTCATAACCTCCTGGGCCGTGGCACCAAGTCCCTTGTCATCTGTTCTCGAATATGAAAGGATTGCGGGTAGGTTGCTGCGATTGTATACAAGAAACGCCGAACGGTAAATGAGTGGAGTCATGGTATCGAGAAGTCCTGCAGGAGCATTGGGTGCAGCCTCGATCCGCTTCGAAAATTCTTTAATTGCATTGTGAACAGTTTTGAATTCGCTTTTGGGGTCCATTGCATAACGTAGAAGTTGATAAGTTCTGCGGTCGTGCATCTTCGCATACTTGTGCAATTCCTGGCTAGTTCTCAGAGGTTCTGGAAGGAATTTGATAATGTAATCAATAGTCGCATTGAGCTTTTGCTTGATGTCTGCAGCATTTTCATCCATAACGCCGCCGTTAAATTCCTCACATTTCTTGATGTATATGCCGAGGATTTCAGAATACGTCTTCTGTCGTGCTTGCATCGCGAAAAAGGCCTTTTTGGCTTTGGAGTCGAGGGATCTGACTAACAGCAAGACACGTTCTGCTCGAATTTTATCTGCATCAAAGGGGCCATCACCAGCCAACTGTGACTGTGAAGCACCATTCAATGACTTTGAGCCCTTAACCTTAGAAGGAGGATAAGTTAGGGGAAGCAATTGCTCGTATGTCACATGATCCAATAGAACATTAAGTTCCAAATCATTGGCGAAGAAGGCGTCGAAAATTCTTGACGGAATGGCACCTAAGGCAGCAATGACACTCTCATTACCTGCAGCAATCTCTCCAATAGCCACACCCCAGATCGTCCCGAGTGTTTTCATGGCTTCTACCCGGACGGCAGGTTTGCGATCTCTTACTCGATCTGCCAGATTGCAAAGAACCGAGCCGGATTTGGTGACTGGTCCATTGGGCGCAAATTTTGACATGATGTCCGGCAGATTGAAGCCTGCAACCGCTTGCACAGCAGCAATCCTGACCTTCTCATCCGCATCATTCAATTTCTCTGCTAGTGATTTAACCAAAGCATCCTCGTCCTCACGATTCAATCCAATGCCTCCAGCTGAAGTTACCAGAATTCGGCCAACAGCAGTTATCCAAGTTGCTCGAATGATTGCCGATTTGTCATTCTTTCGACCCAAAAAGCTATGGTAAACAGCAGGATGTGTTAGAGCGAAAGATTGTGGGGAGCTAGGCTTAGTGAGGATACTTGTGGGTTCTGGTTCAAGGTATTCATCAAGTCTAAAAGGTGGGTAAGCAGCGGGGTCCATATTGGGAGGAGGTGGTGGTCCAGCAGCACCGATTCCAGAAATGATGTCTCCTAGAGTTGCGGTAGCTAACCTACGGAGCTCGACGTTCTCTACGGACAATTCTGCTTCCACCTGCGGATACACATTTTGCACTACTGAAGGTCACGCACGCCAAAACTCTCGCAGCAGTCTATGCGCTTTCTGAAGCCCTTTCAAGTCTATGTCTGTAGGGCCTGTATTACCTTACGCCTCATCATCGGACTCCATGCCATCGCT
>JWJB01010215.1:0-25673 GCA_000812895.1 Rutstroemia sydowiana | reverse complement strand
GCAGAAAGGAAGTACTGAAATGGTAGCTGGTGTCGGAGATATGTTCACCTCTCGGTTAGAGCTATGGCAGAAGCATAATGGCGAGCTACCTGAAAATGTCATAGTTTACCGCGATGGGGTATCTGAAGGACAATACCAGGAAGTTATCAATGTAGAACTTCGAACAATGAAAGAGGCGGCTTCCAGGATGCATAACTCTCCCGGTAGTGAATGTTGGTATTCAGGGTAGGCCAGAATACCTTCCATCAGAAGATCTGCAGCTGTCCCATTATCAGGGTTCTTCTTTGCGAGAATCTCGGAAGATTTCGTCGGCTAGAACGACATAATGAACAGGGCGGGCTGTTCCTTGGAGACATTTGTGTGACTGCAGAAAGAACTCCCAAGTGTCGCGATCGGTAATGCCACGGTCAACAACTGTTCCAGGTTTTGTATTGAAAAATAGTTTTTTTTTTCTTTCAATGTCTATCGCTGGGGGTATTTCGGCATCTGCGATCCTTGTGGGATAAAATCAGGTATGGTGTCGCTTCCCAACAACAACGACCGTCATACGAAGAGTTCTTTTGCTGCCACCGGGAGAGTTATGCATCCTGGAAGCCGCCTCTTTCATTGTTCGAAGTTCTACATTGATAACTTCCTGGTATTGTCCTTCAGATACCCCATCGCGGTAAACTATGACATTTTCAGGTAGCTCGCCATTATGCTTCTGCCATAGCTCTAACCGAGAGGTGAACATATCTCCGACACCAGCTACCATTTCAGTACTTCCTTTCTGCTTTGACAATACACCAGGCCACTGTCCCAGATGTTTATCGATGCTGGCAACCATAGCCGCAACACTAGGAGTATCAGGATGTGAGCCTGGCGAAGGATGAGTAACATCAAGTCCAACGACCATTGTCTTTCCATGATTAATGATTCCAAGCTCCTGGTCGCTGAGATCATGATTTCGACCCCCTACCTTCAAGTTGCACTTAAGTGAAACGTTCTTCTTATATGCTTCCCTTCCTTTTACCATCTTTTGAGTAAGGCAGACGATACTGTGGAAACCATAATCAATATCGGGCCACTTCTTTATTTTCTGGTAAGTACCGGCGCTTTTGGTTTCATCTGGCAGAAAGACAAAGACAATCCTCGGTTTCGGGAGGTTTAGACTTTGGCGTTCCAGTTCTTCTCGAACATCTTCTTCATTGAAATTATGCCTGCTTACCGGGCTTGTTGGTTCCAATTCTATGGTAATACCTCTGGAAATTAGCTGTTGAGCCATATAATCGCTTTCCTCTTGGAAGGTCGGTTCCCCTGCTACAGGATCCTTGCTTAATCCTACATAGCTCCAGCTACTAATTTCCATGGGCGCAATGAATTTTGCATTACCCCCATGACGTTGCCACGTACCGCTTTCTACATCAACTTTTCTATTGCGATATTGGAGCGTTGGAGCTTGCAGCTTTCGACCTGGCACAACCAGCATTTCTTCTGCTACTCGGATGCCGCATTGTTGCACCTAGTCAAATTAGTTTAAGAAATGCATTGTGAATATGAAAGTGTTGAACCCACCAGTCGTGTTTGATTGCCCCGCAGACTTAAAATAGCACGTCCACTATCCACGATAGCCAATGCATTTTCTCGTGGGCTCCTGCACGCGAATTTGATCATCTGCTGGGATTGCTCTGTCGAAAGCTTTTTTCGAGCTACTTGTCCAGGGAGCAAGCTACAGACTTCTAATGGAAGGTATTCTGGCCTACCCTGAATACCAACATTCACTACCGGGAGGTTTTCGCTCAAGGGAAAGCGAGGATACACTGATAATAGTAAGTATTTGCCGCATGTCAATTTTGATTCGAGCTGATCATACCATAATTAAAGTAGCCCCAAACTGTCACATAACCCCCCTCCGTAGTCTCTCCAGTCACTTCTCTAGGACACTTTTTCCTGATCCCGCTTAACAGGTTGCTTTTCTTGATAAAGAACCTTACACCTTTAGGACCGGCTCCGAACTGAATTGGCGGTGTCCCACTTGCGCCAGATGATTCCTTTGCTAGGCCAAGAATAGTCCTAATTTTCAAAAGGGGGCGACCATCTTTGTCTCTTCGATGGTCAGTTTGGATACGAGAGTTCTTGATCAGACGATCGAAAGAAATGTAATTCCTATCGAGCTTTTGAAAAACACCCCTCAAATTTCCGCTCTCTAGCAGTGCAAGATATGTGGTATTCATATTCAAAAGGGGATGTCCAGTTGCGAACCGGACACTCTTGAAATATCCCCTGATCGCATTCAGACCAAGGCCTAAGTAATGTGTGTCTGTTTCCGAACTCGACCGAAAGTGTTTACTTCCACCGATAGACAAGACGTCTTTCTGAGATTGGGGGGAATGACTAAGAACAATGTTCAATGCTTGAATTAAGCTCGCTCTTTCGTTAGACGTATTGGATTGACCGGGTAAGGCTGGTAGAGGGTTGCAAAAAGAGTTACACGGTATCGCTCGGTCGTAATGCACTCGAAACCGATATGACTTTGTATCTCCCGGTGCCGAAACGTCGTCCTCGTGGATGTCCCAGTATTCCTTGAACAATTTGTTCTCACTTAGGAAAAATATGTCTTTGTAGTTGGTGATTGGGTGCTCGATTCCCATCTCCTTCAGCAATAATCCAAAGAGGCGCTTGAGATGTCCGCCTGTAAGCCTCTCTGCTGGTATAGTATCTTCACAAGTCGTGACTCCGGAAGATGGAGTCACAGTATATTGATGGAGGCTTTTGCTATTGGAAGCGTCTAATGGTTCAAACTTGAAATAATTCGCCCACAAATCAAGCTTGTCTCCATTTGTTCCGAAACCAGGTCTCCGGGGAAATTGAAAGTCTCTTTGTTCCTCTAAACACTCCGAAGCGATATCTTCCATCGTATAAGCTTCAGGTTGAGGGATAATACCAGACCTATTAGAAAAGAATAGTGAGTACGATTTTGTTCCATCAGATATGTTTCGGGATATTGAAAATGTCAGTGATATAGATATTTACCTTCCGGTGTACAGGTTACCAGCCAGTTGCTCTAGATTTGGTCCAGGGTCATCCACAGATCCACCAGTATTTGGAGGAGGATTATTATCATTTCCATGCCCACCACGATTCCCAGAAGGATTGAAATTGCCTCCACGACCACCGCGATTTCCGGAAAGAATAGGATTAGCTCCACTACCACCACGATTCACTTGATAGTTAATACTGTTTCCACGACCGCGATTCGGTGCATGGGCAGGACTAGGACTGTTTCCCCGACCTCTACCCTGACCTCCGCCTTGACCTCTACCTTGACCTCTGCCGCCACCCCGACCATGCCCGCGACCACCACGACCACCACGATCTCCAGAATCCATTCCGTAAATCTCCAACCTACAAAGTTTGAAGGAAGACCAGGACTCAAAAATCTATTTGTACTGGAAGTTCTCAGAGATAGCACAGTCCCAAATTATTGCATCCTGGCGGAGAGGATAAAGCCCATGGTGGGAGGATTATATCGCACTTTTATAACACTTTTTCAGAACCGTTACACCGGCTCATGCCACCAGCGGCAATCATCGTACTGCAGCACCTGAGATACTTCGTCATGAGGAGGAGTCAGACAAGGGGAGAGAATCGGCTTGCTTACCGAGTTTCTATTTGCCGGAAATTTCACCGAGCCATTCACCAATCTTTGTTGTGGGTATGTTACAAGGCAAGCGTTTGCTTTATACATCATGATATTATCCCTTGCATATGCAACTATAATATGTTTTTCTATACCACGCAGAAAGCAGTCACATGTATGAAGGAGGTCTCTGACGACCTCAGATGATGTACATGGTGCCTTCCGGAGCTACCTGGATAAACAATCTTCGATACAAACTGTCGATACAAAGGATTTGGATGAGTTTTTCAGATCCCGAATAAATGCTTGAGACTTGATTGACGGTTCATTCAAATAGTTATTGTTTAAAAGTATTCTCATCCACCAGCGAGTGCAATAACCGTGCTACTTCGAACGTTGTAATAATCTCAATGTTAAATCGATCTTTGAAAAGCCAAGGCGAATCCTCGTTCTAAAACTAAATGTCCTAAATAAAGAATTCTAACCTCGATAAACCAAAAGTAAAAATATACTCAATTAGTAATTGCTGTGGTGACAGACAAATTGTACCCACTGGGGCTGTGCCGTTCGAAATTCTAGGCGGCCATGTCATTATCTACTCAATTGTCCTTTCTTCGAACTCGCTTTCATCTCATAATAATTTAATCTCGTCCCACCAGCAGCCCTAAGAAGCTATCTGTTTGTGCGTGGGTGTACTCTAGGCTTTCTACTACTGAGCCTAGGTCATCTCAACCGAACGATCCGTCATTGTTAGCGGGCATTAACTAGTGAATCTTAGAAACACCAAATCCTATAAATATTCTTATTCACTGCCCACTGATATCACAACACTCATTCTGTAAGGCTGAGAAACTGGGAATACCAAACCGCGGATACGAATTCCGCGGCCACATAATCGAGCACGAGCTTTTAAGAGGGCTCCGACAAGCACTTGCTGTAGCAACTTCAGCGCCGAGAATATATACACCTACCACGATTTCCCAGTTTTAATTCCTGAAGAATGTGCCACGTCGCCGAAGAATTCAACACGCAATGTCTCTGCGCGAGTACACGAATCACAATTTGTTACCAACTCATTGACCAATACAAGCTGTTTAGTCGCCATCAGAAACGGGACGTAGCGAGGGAACAAGCGGAAGATTGTAGATGGATGTATGAAACATATACTGCGAAAGAACAGTCGTGTGGAAAGAAGGAATGTTCTCGAAATGAGGTGGAGTGGGAAATTGGGAAGAAGGATATGAATAGGGAATCGATGATGAAGAGGGCAGCGAAATTGAGTAAGGTGTCGGATGGACTGAAGGATAAGGTTGAGTGCATCAAGTCTTGAGGGGTGGTGCTTAAAACAAATTCACTTTTGGGGATGGGTGCTTTGAGTTGGCTTGCAATTCGGTTATCGAGGTAAAAGCGTGAATGGTGGGGGAGGAAAATCGGGATCAGGCTGGTCTTTTTATTGCTGGAATGGACTTCTAAAAATGTGGTGTATATTTTTCGATGGGTGGGTATTCATCCGAATCTGCCAAGGGGGATAACTTTTGAGCCGGTGCTAGTAATCTGGGCAGGTAAATACACCAATCCAGCATTGCCTTTCTTGGAAACATATGGTTCTCGAAGAGTCTGAATAGGCTTAAGTCCTATTACAACCTCAATTAAAAATCCCAAGTGTTTTAAACGCCGACCTGGAGAACCACGACATCTTCAATTATGACTATTCGTGCCTCAATATTCGCGTAGACACAAGGATTTTGGATGACGCAAAGTTGGGCCTTGCCTTTGGTGTATGCAAGTTTAGCACATCGAACTATCAAAGCTTGGCTATCTGTTGAGCTAAGTGAATTAGACTAACTAGTCAACTAACTAGCACAGCCCAGCACGACTAGTCCCAGAAATGACGAATTGGTTACTTTGAGTATATTGTTGTCTGCCACAATTCGCATCGCCACCCCAAATTTTAGATTCCAAGTTCAATATATTGATCAAGTGTTGAATATTACAAAATTAAGGATGAAATAAGCATACCAAGCCCGTTCAATAAGTGACTCTGCCTTGCAAATCCAAATGTAGATCAAATATCTTCCACTAAGTGGCCAAGACAAATCATGAGACGCAATACTTGGTCATCGAATACTGTGAAACTTATGAGGAATTTTCATACTGCGGGATCAGTACTGAAGCTGTGACTAAGTGGTGGAGGCAGAGGCCGAAAATTGTGATGGATATGATGGCTCCGAGATGCTTGCCACGTCTTGGCGAGTTGGCATCCTGCTCATTTCGCGTTGAAGATCTACCTACTCGTTGTCATCGGAGGAGTTTGGAAAATTGGCGATACGAGAAGACTCGCATGATTTGGTGATGCTTGATGGAGAGCCAGAGGCAAATGGTGATGTATAAGAAAGAGGGAGAGTCCCACGTCTAAAACTACTATTATCATCACAGCTTCACATCTCCAGCATCTTCATATACTACTATCAGCATCTTCATATACTACTATCTTCATCTTCATATCAACAAAAACTTTCAAAACCACAATCAACAGTACCAATCTCCATCCACCATGAAGCTCACATTCACCACAGCAGCAGCAAGCATCCTGCTCTTCACTACCGCTCTCGCGGCTCCAGCCCCAGGAGCTGGTTATGGAAACGGAAACGGAAACGGAAACTACAACAAAGGTAGTACCTCCGGCAACTACGACAACAACAATCCATCGAAGAACGGAGACTACCAGGGCAGATATAATAATAAGAATGGACCCTTCGTTTTCACAAGCACCTACAACGTTGTAGCTCGTGGCTCTGAGGTCCGCAATGGAACTGCTTCCGCTCCCGGCCCTGACAATGCGATTGGGTATTTCAACTATGGTATCAACTCTAATACCAACACCATCTGCTACGTAAGACCCACCTAGCGCTTTGCTTCCTCTCCCCATGCTACTTTCTGCCTATGGCACTGCTCTTCTATCATCCCACTAACACGCGGCAGAACATCACTCTCCTCAATGTCACCGGGACATACCAATCAGCCGCCAAAACCGCAACACACATCCACGAAGCCGCACGCGGCGCCAGTGGACCTCCCCGTCTCGCAATTCCCAATCCTGTTGGCGACGATTTGAAACGTGTTTCTTATGGTTGTCTCACTGGGCCTTTTACGACCGGTATTAATGGTACGGATGGAAAGGATACCGGTAGTGGATTTTTGGTTTCGAAGATTGAACAGAATCCAACGGGGTTTTTCACCGATAGTCATACGAAGATGTTTCCTTTGGGGGTGGTCAGGGGTCAACTGGCTTGAGTGGGCGAGGAATGTATCTCAATGACTGGGTGAGTGGTGGCTATAAATGGATGGAGTTGGAAGCGGGATTGGTGGGATGGTGCGCGGATGCTAGGTGGAAATTGTTTGTCTGGTCGTCAAATGCTTTTCATCGATGATTTGTACATATATCTGCTTTATTTTAGCATAATTCTGATATCTGATTTTACTACATACCTACCTAATCTTTTACCAATAAGTACAAGTACATCGTAAATCGCGGAATTTAGGTCCTCCATTCGGCTTCAACCAACCACACCTTCGAGATGATGACTGGTACCAATAGTAATTATAATGTTGGCAAGTTTTCTGAATTCTCCTACCGATAATCTGCCTTGTTTTAACTGATGTGCTCTATCTTTCTTAGTGATTGCAGGATCGCTAGGGTGACACGGTGCAGCAGTAATAGCAGTCTCACTGGCATTCGCCTCCCTTGCCCATTTTAACTCGTGTCAGCAAGAGGCTACATGTACACAATGAATCGGTGACATCATGGAAGACTTTCTACAACGTCAACATGATCTAAATCTCATTCTGACAGGAAAGACGAAGGTTGTGGATTGAGGAGTTTGTGAATCTATGTGTAAATTTATTTTATATGAATTGGGTTTTAGACTTGTGCAAAATTAATACACAGTACGAATTATATGCAAGATTATTCGAGGTGGTAAAACTTGAACATAAAATTGTGAACAAGTATTCAAAGAAAGAAAACAGCCCAGCCATATGACAACCCCTGTATAGAAAATATTGATAGGCTGAGGTAAACAAGGGTGGCGTCTCGCGCGACTCCGCGTAAACCTGTAAACATCCGCTAATTATAGAACAGAAACATGGTAATAATTTGCCAATTAGTGGGCACCAGTTCCAGTATCGGCGATTAATTTACTCCAGAGTAATATAGTTTCGTATGTTTTACAGCTGCACCCCACAAATTCTTGTGCAGTATCCTTAACCACAACACTGATTGAAATCCTAAAAGGTATCAAATTTTTGCCAAACTTAAGCCAAACTAAACAACTTTTATACTTAATTTCAAAAATATTCATATGTTTTATGAATAATTATTTACCTTTGGTAAAGTACTTGTTTAGGTATTTCTTTGCCTTTTTATAACTCTTTACATAACTAGTTCGCATTCTAATATACAAAAATGAATTGATTTTCTTGATGATACGTGATTCTTCCTTCAATTTGACTATACTCCTTTAGACCTCGGTTACCCTTTTAAGATAAAGCGTATATTAGATCAAATTTACCTCTTCTCTTCCGGGTTCTCAACCATTCTTCCTTCACTCTGTTATGCTCAATTTCAGCTTCCCACTTCCCCTTCTCTATAAGGAAAAGGTCCTCCCTTTTTCACAAATTAAGAAATATCACTAGAAAATATCTTAATTCTGTAATAGCACATAATATTTCTTTCATGCCAGCTGTTCTAGCATTAGCTTCAGACCAAAACCGTACTAAGCCTTCTAGGTATTTTACACGAGCGAGGATGCACTTTTAGGCTAGCTCACTTACCCTATTATAGAAATTCAACCTGTTGCTTCTTTCTACTTTTACTTTCTGGAATGAAGTCCGAGAACAGGACAGAAGTCAGGCGGCTACAACATACTAACACGACAATTGACCTGTGAAATCCTAACCAGCAGTAGCAGGGAGCAAGAGAAAGCGCTTCTCCGCTCCGCCTGATCCATCTATCATGCCTATTCTTCTGGTTGTTCCTCTGGCACAGAATCCTGGCGATTGCATATCTATCTATGTACATGTTCAGCCTGGCGAAGCAATGCTATGCCTATTTAGCATCATGTTAGAAAATCCCGGCGACTACATCTAGCAATCACATCTATCCATATGCTTCCAGCCTGGCGAAGGAATGCTGTGCTTGTTTCACCTCCATATTGAAGAATCCCAGCGACTACATGTCTCAATCATAACTATCTACATACCTTTTCAACCTGGCGAAGCAAAGCTGTGCTCATTTCAAATCATATTGTGAATCCCAGCGACTACATCTAGCAATCATATCTATTCACATACCTTTTCAGCCTGGCGAAGCAATGCTGTGCCTGTTTCACCTCCTATTGAAGAATCCCAGCGACTACATTAAGCAATCATATCTATGTATATACATTTCGAGCCTGGCGAAGCAATGCTATGCATGCTTGTATACCATGTCAAAGAATCCCAGCGATTAACATTTCTATGTATACATCTTTTCAGCCTAGCGAAGCAATGTTGTACCCTGTTGCACCACCCCATTTTTATTTGGCGTAGCATTGCTTTACCTTATTGTTGAGTGCTATATGGATGCTAACTGGTTCTTTCTGTAGCCTGGCGGTTATGTTGGGTGTACAATATGGTTTATTTGGCGGCGTAGCATGGGCTGCGTAGCAATGCCTTCATCTAAAAATCCAATGTTGGAACTGTTCAATTGTTAATAGAAAGGGTATATAACTGACCAGCATACTCAGTGTAGAAGGTATCAATTCCAAAATCACATTCATCACACAAAGCTCTTCTACTTCGATCAATATTGATCGAGCAACCAATCAATCCACTAGGATTTGCCTTGCATCCTATTAGCATATCATTCACAGTCATACACGCACCTCCACACTCACCACCTCAGGTATCTCAATCAGAGCATTTTACGTATCAATACTATATACCTAAACTATCTACCGAATTCTTCAACCATGGGAGGCTCTGGTCCACCGCCTATAGTCGTCGGAGGTGACGTTCACAAAACCGCAATCAAACCAGTCCCTCCACCTCCTGCACAAACAAAACGCACCGCTCCACCCCAAATCGTGAAAAAGAAACATGGTGCACTGGATCGCTTATTCGGCAGCAACAAAAAATAAGTAGGATAGCTCATCCCAGAGTCGCAGATTCCAGAGTCTTCAGATCCATTCTACGCTATACATCTCCATATCATTTGTTGAGTGTACAGTATTTCACATGACTCGAGATTCGACACATTGCGATCACTTTCGACGACTTCTGGGCATTTTCCGCTACACACTGTTCCGTTTACTTGGCTTTCTTTATGGTACATCTTTCTACATCATCTCAATCTCTCAGTCTCTCAATCTCTCGATTTCACCTTCCACTGCTAGCGTCGGCACCACTGGCATCGTAACGCACCGGAGCAGGATTACCTCCACAACTTCAACCCGTGATTCTTTTGAATATTGTTCCGATCTATAGCTTTGTTTTCTATTGTGGTATAAGCAGATCACGCACACACATTCTCTCATTTGGTCTCGGGGATTCTGCAGAACAGAAGGAAACTTTTTACCAACCACTGTTATTGCCACTGTCACTGCCACTGCCCGTCATGACTGCATACTTTGGGGCATGGTTTTATCGCCTTCTGACTTCCGTGGGGGGTCTACACACACATACACACACGCTCTCTCGGGCATTCTACAGGAGGAACCTTTTTACCTGCTACTGGCAATGCTATCGTCACAGTATATACCAAGGCAGGGTTTTTACCGGCTTCTGACTCCTGTAGCTATGCATATTTTGGGCAACTTGGCGTCTTTTTGTATTTTGGAGTTTTGTTTTGCACATCTTGGTTATACTTGGTTTTGGGAGTCTCCAAATCATATCTTTGATATGATGATATACTGATACCCTGGGGGCCCATGACTGGATTTTAGCATAGCTTAGCACACCTTCGAGGTGAATCACATTCGTATAGTGCTTTTATGTTCCTGTCCTTTTCGCATGATCATGATAAGATAATGTGGTAGATTTGATCATAAATATTGATTGCGAGTTCTCCTTCTTTGATAGATTCCAAGGGTAGGATAATTTTGATGAGGTGGTATGTGCACCCCTTGCTAACCTGAATAGACTTGTCTTGTTTTACGATTAGAGAGAGCTTATTGGCGAAATATAGCATCCTGGTGATCCTTCGTAATAACTTTACTAACCTCAACTTCCCCACCTCTTTATTTTACAAACAACACCGCATTTTGCTACCTTTTCGTATATTCTCCCGCAAGACGTATTCTGTCTTCAAATATTCATTCAATTGGTGGTTCTAAGTAAAATGCTATATCAATTAAACTGTCGTTCCAACAAATTCTGACCAATTGAGCTATTCTAACCCATCCTAAACCCGTGAGAGTTGGTCGGTGAGCCTTCCGATACGAAGACTAAAGTAGTATAGGAGGGTATGGGTATTGAGAATCAGATTTGCTGAGTATCAGTAACTGACAATGAAGGATTGCAAGCAAAGAATGTTGAAGGTAATGAGATGAGTTGAGGCTTGGACTGTTGGTGAGTTAGCACCTGGGTAACCACCTACTAATGATAGCAATATTCATTTGCGATAGATACAGTGTCCAACAATCCCATATGATTCCAAACTCACACGCATAACCAATATCATTATGGAACATTACAAAAGCAACAATATATGGGGAAATTTTCTTTCCTTCCATCATAAACCTCGAAATCCCAGCAGTTATCGGAACATGGCGATCCACTTGTTTGTACCTTATTCAAATGGTTGATAACTTCTGTACTCGCGGTGCGCTTTCTTTTCTACATGACTTACAGCGATATTGTTCATCTTTTACAAGGAAGGAAATGAATAGAGGCAAAACCTCGAGTCGGAGTGTCCGTACGTCACCCCTCCGCGGCTCTCTGTCAAAGTACTTTGTGCATTATTATACATCCATTGATCAGACCTTGATGGATGCCATATCTGATTATGAAATCGGTGGGTCACGATAATGTATATATCATCAATCTTTCCCGGGTTCGTACGCAAGTCTCTGGATGCAAGAGCTTCAAGGAAGGCGGAGAATGAAAAGAAGAGAGTGGACGAAAAGAGACATGACGGAGAAGAGAAGGCAGGTCAGCGAAACAAGCTCCAAAAAAAGAATGGACCACCCGGCCACCAGAATGGCAAGAAAACGCGCGGAAATCGCCAACCCAAATCAGTTATTGTTTCTCAGAACCGCTCCCCTCCAGTTGCATTTGGATCAATACCACAACTATCAAGATGCGAGCCGCGAACGCTATCTAGAACGGCACATGCTCAAAGTGAAGATTCTATTCAGAAACACGGATTAGCACACTCTGAAAATGCTCGTCAATCCCAATCCCTCGGTCAACATTCGAGTAGCCAGCCACCATTATCAACAAAAGCTTCAACACACCGGAACTTTTCGCGGCCCCAAAATAGCTGGTCACAGTATACGTCGTCTCCACTGCCAAAGAAATCACCAGCTGAAACGATTTACTCCCAGCCCACCCTTCAGACTTTCATGCGCAGACCTTTTAACTCGTCGGACGTGTATGTCCCATCACCTCTACAACAACTGGTAACGGACGTTAGAAATCAATATTCCGGGAAGCTTGGAAGATTTCAACACGACCCCAAACCATCATCCACAATTAATAATCAATCGTAGGATTATTCACTTCTCCATACTTATCTCGCAGCTGAGTCTCACATCATCCTATCATCATACTGTCTACATGCGCATTGTACTATACCCCGCTTACTCAAGTGCGAACGTCTGCAGGCCCAGATTACCTCACTGTCGAAACGATTTCATATTGCTATATACGAATACAAAATCCCATGGGAAACACTGGATGCAGCCGTTTAATAATGGAAATTGCATAAGGAAGGAACTGCCCACCGGGGGGTTACTCAAGCACAGTCGAGACGGGGAAGCGGAGGGGGAAACAAAAAGAGAAGCAAAAGAAGGCTTTCAACCGATATCAATTTTGGAAACGACTCCAGGAATGACTTGGTGATTCAAGAGTCGAATTGGCCATGTGCAATGTGCATCCCTGGCGGTCGCGCAATCCTACATTACCACAGACTTACGCACCGCACCAACAACACCCTGGCATACTATTTATAACACCAACATAATGTAAGAAACTTCCTTGCACAATGGCCTTCAAAATCCCAGCGATTGTAGGGGGTGACGTGGCCATGTAGTGGTGGGGTGATACCATGTAGTTTTCTGAAAATGTTTTATTCAAATACTTTGCACTTCTTTCTATTCACTGTATGCACTCTCTTCTCTAACTTACCTACAAATAGCTTCCATCTGCCTTTCGCGAGAGCAAGAAACCAAACGAAACAAAACTTTGCTTGTTAAGTATTTTGTCTTTTCGAATCGAAATCATTGATCGTACGTTTCTTTCATCGAAACCAGGATATCGACATCGAACACAGAATTCACGGCAGTGGAAATGCAACTGTATCGAGATTACCAAGCAAACAAGATATGGAAACAGGGTGAGAGGGAAAGAGCAGCAGCGCAGAAGGAGAAGGACGATGAAAGAGATAAGCAAGTGTGCCGCGAGTTAGGGATTCGTGGCCCACAGAGCCAACAGAGCCAACAGAGAAGAACTTCAAGGAATTCCATTAATCATCGTGCAGGCGATGATAACACCAATGGTGGGCATATACGTCCGCCTAGTCAACCATCAAACAGCCGATTGTCTTTATCTTCGTCCTCGTCTTCGTCTTCATCGAGATTCCGAACTTCTCCCCACCCGTTCAGCATGTCAGCCCGTCCTCGGGTGAAATCTCACAAAATCACCCAAGTCTATTCCAAGTAGCAGCAGCACCTTCAATATCGAAAGCTGTCCCTTCAAATTCTCCGAAACAGAAATCCAGGCAGCAATACATTTGCAATCGGCACAAGCTCGGGCTATTGATACAAGGTGATGGGCTGTAAGAAACAGTCGTGAGCTTCGTCCAAATACTTCGAAAGGCTTCCAGGCTATAATCGATTCGGAGATTGCGAGGTGGACACTACAACTTGAATGTTTTGATCTGGACGACCTAAATGTTTCCACAAGTATCGAGGTACTCCAAGAGCATTTGAGCAAGCTCCGGTCTTTGACCACTAGCCAGCCATTTTTATCAGCAGCATCTTCAAAGTCAACAGCTATCCCTCACAACACACATTGCATCAACCATGGACATCATCAGCAACCACCGCACGACCGCTTTCACATTCTGCATTTTCCAAACTCACTACATAACACACGACTGTACCTTTACGCCGCTTGTCAAAATTTCGACATCTACAACCCCACGCCCCGCTGGCCCAGAGTCTGACAGCTACCTCAACACCCTTAGCACAAGCACTTTTTTGCACTACCATATGCGAATACGAAACCGTCCATGAAATCATTTATAGAGTTGTTTGACAGTGAGGATTGTATGGTGGCCTATTCGTATCGGACGGGGAGCGAAAGAAAAGAAGGAAGAGACGGGGAGAAGAAGTCTTTTATCGTTGACCGATACATGAAATGACTCTGGGAACAAATTTGAGACGAGAAACCATCACGAGCATGATAGCTGGGAACTTTTTGAAGGAGTTGTTGATGGGTTTTGGCGTTTATTATTCGGCGTTTTGATTTGATATTGATACCCGATAATTACTTGGCGTACCATAATAATTATATCCAGCATCTATCTTATCATGATCTCATGCCCCCTTTATTGCCGATTACTCTTATAATTACAGTAGCAGAGTAACTTCTACCACCTTCGTCGAATCTCACCAAGCAGTAAAAAAATAATTGATTGGGTCTTTGAATGGAATATCTTCGGCTAAGATTACCTACCCCTACCACCAACACCCCTGAAGAACAAGGCTGTGACCTTTTTAGTGAGCCTTCTGGGGCCCTCCAATGAGATTTGGTGCATTATCAAGCCTTCAAGCATGCCAAGATGGTGCTAAAATGCTACTCCAATTTAATTCGATGAAGGGTATTTGGGTAATTACTTTGTACCTGGTACCAGGTATTATACCTTCAACATCATAACATTACCAGACTTTCAAATGATTCTAAAACAAGGTTCTCCACACCTTTCATTTACATTTCCGTCCCATCCGTTCATCTCATCTTCTTATTCTCATCTGGTTTCCTCATCTCACCGCCTCATCGCGAACCATGCATCTCCCACTCCCATCGCGGTTTCTGCGAAAGTATTGACGACAACTCCAATTCCAAACGACTGAGATACGCCTAGGTAGCACAGTCAATCCAGCTATCCCATTGGGTTGATGCTCGATCGATCCATCAAATTCCGAGGTTCAAACTCCCAAAGACAAAAGCGATATTAGAAATGGCAACGAAAAGATCCTAACCGCTGAGTTCGCACTCATGTTGGCGGAGCGAGGCACTGGACCATACCTACCAACATCTATACAGAAGACGAATCGGACGAAAATACCTCCGCAACTTGTCATCCGAAGTCATCAAATCGAAACAACCATTTAATCAGTTCATTGAATTCTGAAATCGATCGCGTGATTGGTCAGTGAAAAATGAAATGGTTTACCAAATCCAAAAACGAAATCTTCGGGGAAAGGGCATTGGAGACGAAGCAGGAGCAGAAGCGGAAGAATGGAGAGGCGAAGGAGGAGAAAAGCGCGTCTAATAATACAAATTTCACGTCGAGTTGGATGAAGATATTCCAGAAGAAGAAAGAGAACGAACTTTTCGCAGGTGGTAATCACCCAAGCAACAAAAGCAATCCCGATATTCCTCATCCCGCGCCCCGACAAGTTGAGAACCTTTTTCGATTGCAGGAGCTCTACGAGTACGACCGGGCTCCTCCACAAACTAGAAGGTTCCTAGACCCATCGAGCCGAACTCCCTCACCTTCATCAGCAAGGTCCTCAACACCTGTAAGATCACCAACACCTGTAAGATCACCAACACCAACAAATATCTCTCATCATACCCGGCCCTCAACCCAAGAACGCCTCGGTTGGGATCCTAACCTATCAACATATGATAGAGTTAGATGTCGCGATAAAATGCAAACAGAAGCTAGGATTATCGAATCACAACTTCGGGGGATCGCGGAAAATATTCAAGTTTGCGAGGAGATGTTATCAAATGGTCCTGGGCTCAAAAAGAAAAGTGCAATACATATTCATATTCATAAGAAGATGTTATCAGCTGGCACTGGTTTCAAAGAAGCAAGTGCGATTCGTTTAGAGCTTGAAAGCTTGGAAACAAACCGTGATATTCTTGTGGCTCGTCGTCGGAAACTTCTCAAACTTGTTGGTTTATACAATTTGAGCCTACCTAATAATATGTGCAACTAATTTCAAATTCTTCATTTTTTTACACTGCCTCCACTTTGTCTCTGCTTTGTATCTGCTTTATCTCTACTCTATCTATACTCTACCTCTGCTCTGCCTCTGATTTTCGTCACAGTACAGGAATTCTGGCAGTTATGTTGGTGTAGGTAGTGGCGGAGCGATTCCTCGAAATCCTCAATTCCAACCAGCATTCTTTTCAAACCTCGTATCATCTTTCTCTACGGACTTATCTTGTGTACTCTCTTTTTTCCATTGCACAGAATTATCTTCACCCCGCATCAACTCATATATTGTACACTGCATAGAATCCTTTTCTCCTTCGATTCATTCACATTATATACAATCATTCTCCCCGCATACTCTATTCTAGACTACGTACAATTATTTCCCCCGCGTACCCTCTTTTCTACATTGCATACAACTATTATCCCCGCGTACTCTATTCCACACTACTACAATTATCTTCTCCCCGCGGCTCATTCCATCTGCGAAGACGAAAGCAATAAAGACCAAGACTCCGTGTTCACCACTTCGACTTCTTCGTCCAAAAGCCCTTCGATCTTACTTTACATCAATTAATCAATTCTTTGAATTATCGGAATCTTTCGCGCAATCAATTGACAATGCCACGGTTCAGCTTGCGCTTCTCGACGGCAAGCAGACCCTCCTCCACCAAACACGGCCAGAAACATACTGACAAACGAGAGCCCAACGATTTTAGACAGGAGCGAACGGCTATTAATCACTCTATGGGCGCCGCAACAATTGAAATTTTTAATCCCGCCACCTCCATGTACAGCTTGAAGGAACATCTCCAAAACAGAGCCGATAACGTAACACCAGCATGGCCTGCGTACACCCATACCGAGGGATTAGACCCCGCCTTAAGGTTATCACACAATCAATCTGGCTATTTTTCATCTGCGTCGTCTCCTGCAAGGATTGCGGATCGAATGCAAAACAAATTCAATTGGGCACACGAGATATGTCGAGCAAAATATATCGATGGTATATTCAATACAAGCCAAGAAAAATGCAAGTACTTATTGGCAAAGTTTGCACTGGCTCATCTCCATTGGAGCATGCGACGTTTCAGTGCCTCCAATCCCGAAGCCGCCAAAGCTACCGTGCTGGAATTCCTCAGGCGATATGCCGAGTACATGTAGCGGATGTGAATAGGATAAATGACATGCTTCAAGAGCACGACATGTCTACGTCCCTTCAGTCAATCCTCAGAATACTCAAAGCCAATCTTCGCTCCCGCGCACGCTTCACCACGACAGAACCAATCGCTCACCTGGTCTTTTAACTTCCCAACTATCAGTACCCGTTAATTCTCCATCTACGGATGCTCGAAGCCAAGTCGATCGCCAGGAATCACAAAACACATCCCCGTCGTATTGGAGCTATGGCTCACAACCACACATCCATAGTCAATCTTCTCGACAGATTAGTCGAAGACCGGTCCCAACAACCACCAAATCCAAATCTCCTAGTCGTTGAAATGCCCAAGGTATTCCACAATAATCCCCAAAACTCGACAGCATTTCCACGGCTATGAAGACCCGTTGCTCCTGCAACAATGTCAATCAATTTCAATACCCCTGGTCGTTCCAATGTGCAATGGCTTTCACGAGCATCCTTTATCAGGCGATCCTTTTGTCAGCGTTCTTCAAATCCCATCTCTATGTGGTACTGATGCGATTTACCCTTCTCGACTTCGACACTTATTGCTATGGGCGCTCCTCTGGTCTGTTCTGCGTTGTATCACGGTACGAACCTTTCTTAATTTCTTGGAGATGGTATTGGAGGCACCGTCTTTCTCTTTTTCTGCTACTGTCATGACTTGGAATAGTTTACAGAAGAGTTACTACCCATGGGCCATGACCTCAAACCATGCGCCTTTCCGTATTGCACCGCAGCTCTGATATCTCTCATGATGACGCTCTCGACCTTTCTGTTTGCTCAGACTTACTATCGAACTTACAAAGAAGCTTGTTCCCTCCCGCCGTCTATTGCCCACTGACCGCTGCCTCGCTACCCCGCTGCTCACTGATGACTGCTCATTCTCATCATACACCGCCCACTTGCACCATCACTCCACTGCTTCGCTGCATGTGTCTTATGCTCTCCGATCTCTCATTATTATCTATCTCTAATCTAATCATTTGCTTTTTTCGGGTTCGGCGTTGGGTCTGGCGTTGAGTCTCTGGTTTATTTCCTTTTGGTTTGCGTATATCCAATCTGTTTGTTTTTGTTCGCGAATAATGTATATTATTTTGAGATTTTGCCTAGATTGTTGGAATGAATTGAATTGAAAAATTGCTGGGTCTCAATAGATGGTACTCACTGTTTGTGATGTGTTTCTTATTTTGAGGTTTGCTTAATTTGATGGTATGAATTGAATTGAATTCTTGGGTGTCATTGTACGGTACTCTCAGTTGGTCGTATGTTTTCCATCAAAGCCTCTCAAAATTAAGTGGATATGTTGGCGTAGGAAGTGGCGGAACCATTAGAGTATCCCAAAATTCGGCGGTTATGTTGGTGTAGGAAGTGGCGAAGCGATTTACCAACGTTTCCAATGCCAACCAACATCCCTTTCAGAACCCATATAACCCTCCTGTACGTACTCTTTGTACTTTCATTTCTACATTACATTACATCCAAATTCATTTTCATTTTCCTTCTGCCGGTCAGAAGCCAAGCAAACTCAAGATCCTGCATCGCACCCACCTAAACACTTTTTCATATTACTTTACGACAACCAACCATTTCACCGAATCTCTGAATCATTTGCGAGAATACTTGACAATGACGAATTCTACACCGTCTGGATCTCGTCAACAACCTGCTTCCTATCCTCGAACTCCTACCCCTCCTCGACGTTCTACTTCCGCTTCGGGTTCTCGCCGACCTCTAGGAACTTCCACTACTCCTCCCGTTGACATAGCCACCCTCAATCGTCAAATAGATGAACAGAGCGAAGCCAACATCAAGCAACTACAGCAAACAATCGATCACTGTACTTCACAAATTAAGGAGCTCCGATCAAGACAGGCACCGGCTCCAAGTGCGAATTCGGCGTTGAAACAACTCGTTCAGAAGATGAAGCCGAAACCGCAAGACAATTCAAACCAAGTACAGATCGATGGATATGCAACGATAATACGGGACAACGAAGCTTCTATTAGTACAATTCGCCGCTCTATGCAACATAGAGCAGATTTTAGCAAGATCAAGTTTAGGAAAGCCTAATGAGCGATAAGCGTAGCTACTAGGGGTGCAGTTGATTTCCCGTTCGTCATTTTCTACCACACGCAACAACTCCAACACTTGTTCGAATCACTGAACTCTGAGATGGAAGGATCTCATCTCAGACATACAGTGAGCGGATCTTTCATATCTGCCATCGTCACAACCATTGTTTTTGCATTCGTACAAAACGGGTTTACTTTCAACGGCTTCAATATCTGTTACTTGCCTATTTCTCTGCTCTGGTTTTCCTTCCCCCGCTGGTTTCATTTTTCAATCTCGCAATCCTTGGATACTCTATGGATGGAGCCTTTCCTTCAGCTACTGTTACTGTCCACTTCGCGCATGCTTACTTCCCACCTATCTATTTCCCACCCACCACCAACCCGCTTTCCACTTCTCGCTGCTACTATCACCGTCCCCGTCCCCATCACTGCCATATCACCGTCATCGCCGTCATCACCATCATCGCCATCCCCATCCCTATCACCGTCCCATCGCTGTCATCACCACCATCATTACCATTGTTCCGACTATACCAAACCAAGGTCAATCCCGCGACTTCATTACCAACCATTCTGTGCGGTTCGCTACTCTACTGTACTTCACTCTGCTTCCGAGAATGGTATAGTCGGATGTTTGATTCTGGTTTGCATTGGATCTCTTTGCATCATTTCCCTTTCATTTGTATGCATCCAAGTTGTTAGTCAGATCCAATCAAGAAACAATCTACCACTCATCTCTCATTTGTTTCAATTCCGTGCGTGCGTGTGTGATGTGTACCTTGAGGTTTTGCTTCGTCTTTCATCTCCTTCCATAGTATGATGTCAACAGTAGGTTTTGAAGCTCGACGATTGTGTTGGTGCCACTTGGTGGGGGTAGTGGTGCTTCTTACTGGTTGGCATTTAGCTACACTCTACCAACCGATTTGAAAAATTACCTACACGATTAGCATGAGGTAGGCATCTCACATAAGTTTTCGTTCCAGGACCAACCAATGAAGTACAGGCGGGGTCGCACATCGGTCGCAATCGCTTCGGAAGCGAGAAAATGATGGTTACTGCATACAACATCAGCATGACATGGAATATGACTGTGTTTCCATCCTTCCTTTGTATCTTTCATAAGTCTAACAGTCATTTTGGTTGGTGTAGGTAGTGGCGAGGTAATCAATCTGGATCTCTCACATTTCCTTACGTCTTTTCATGTTATAAGCATACAGAAACCGATACCCGCGTGCTATAAATATCTTCTTTCCTGCTCTCTTGCTGAAGTACCCAGACACCATCTTCTTCGATTCATTAAGTCAAAACACACTCGCATACCATTTTCCGTCAATTGATCATCAACCCTTACAACAATGGGATGTGCGGGTTGCATAAATGCTCATTTGACGTGGCCTATTGGCTGCCCAACACATAGTAAGTATACTCGCTCTCGACATTCAACCCAACCACGACATACTTCACCTCTTCCAGATAATCAAACCTCGCATGAGATCCCTAGACTTCACCATACCCAACAACCGCCCAATAAACCAGGTAACCATCGCCAACACCCGGAAGAGAATTCCCAGAAATTGAGTCTACAACGACGAGGGACTGTATAAATTTGGGGAGTAGGGGTGAAGATAATGAGCGTAAACTTCGCGAGGACAAGCGTCTGGCGTATGAACGAAACCGTGCCCGGCTTCGAAAAGCGACTCGGGATCATGCGAATGGGCTCCGTTCTCCAATTCGTGCTGTTTATCTACAGCAACAGGCTTATACTCGGCGTGGTCCGCCCCGCAATCATCCTTTCGGACAACACTACAATGCGTGGACTTCACCAAGATCCTCCACGGATATAACTGAATTTACATTCTTTGATCGGGAAAACAATAGTTCTACTAATGGGAATATTGCTCAAGCGAGAGAATGCCACAAGAGTTGGGATGGAATTCTAGATTGGAATATCTCGATTCTCCGTCCACACTGCATCATACATGAGATATCTACGTACGGCAGCAGTGCAGCACTGTGGCCTGTACTCGTACCTGTACCCCGAACGGCCCAGCAGCAATGTCACTTTTAGAAGGAAGTGAAGTTCCTCACGACTATTCGGAACCTCAACAACTACAACTCCGGATACATCATGGTCGCTGTCTACGTCGGAAAATTATCTTCATCATCTTCCGGCTCTTCTCTCGACACACATCGCTACCTATATCACTACATCACACACATTACTGCACATCACTATACTGTACAGCATTGTCGACCTACATACCACGCACATAAGCTCAGCATTATTTCAGCATCCAAAGTTGATTGTCATTGACTCCTGGCCGGACTCATCATATTCTCAAAAGCGTACTTACTATCCACTCAAAGCGATCACCACCCGCATCACACACCACGCGCATACATCACTACACCACACAGAGTTAAGTTTTCATCTACTTCCAGCTCACTTATTCACTCTCTTTCGCCCTCGTCACAATCTCTCATTACACTCTTTTAAGCATACACTCACCTCTTCTCCACCTTATCCACCCACTCCTTCAATATCTAGATCCGTATATATCATTTCCTTACGAATATCTGTCATTTCATTTTGTCTTGCGTTTGCTTATTTCCCTGTTTGCTTTTCCTTACCTGTACCTGTTTTCCCCCACTTTCATTTATTTGCGCACAATGTACGGATGTATAATAGATAGATTTACTGGTATCACAAATTGCATCCTATCTCGTTTCATTTCATTTCCAATCTCAATGAAATTTTCTCCGTGCTCGTATGTTTTAAGATGTTATCTCATCACATCTCATCACATTCACATCGCATCCCGGACTTTCTCAATCACGACACGAGCAGGATCCGTCGTGAAATCAATGAGTTAAGGTACTGTATTGAACTGTACAGTGCCCATTCTTCAAATCTCCCTCCTCTTCTAATATCGCGATTCGCGATTCCCAAACTTGCAATAGATTTATTCGTCAAGGAGCAAGTTCCGCGCTGTGATCTCTGTACCCGCCGATTTCCATGCACAGTAATCTCATCACTTTCTTCGGTGGGGGTAAGATATGGTAAGGCGATACGGGGAGTGGGGTATGGGGTTATGGTAAGATATTACACACAATTCACCAGTGCAGCACATACTTCCGTAATTTTCGAAATACTCATTTTCTCTCTACATACACACACACTTTCCTCACTTTCTATCCCTCTCCCTGATATTCCAACCTTTCACAACTTTCACAACTCCTTCCATACATAACCTCAACCAACTGGAATTGTACTTTGCATAACAGTGCACAAAATCCCAGCGGCTGCAGCACAACAACCAACCTATCCTAAATCCAATCCAATCCAACACAACACAACAACTGCAAAGAAAAGAAAGCAACAAAGAATTCCTCCGCTCCGCCTCTACCATACACCATACATTTTCCCTTTCTACAATCTTTATGATTTTAGCACTGGTACACAAATCCCAGCGATTGCACCAAGCAATCATATTGCTTTCTACGGCATTCTAACATGGCGGGGTTGTACTTTCCCTGTTGGAATTGTAGTTTGCCATATTGCAAATACCAACATACATCCTGAGTGGTTGATTTCGTAGCCCAGCGGTAATATGGGATCTAGGATTTGGGGCTGGTAGAGTTGGAGGGGATGCTTTGGTCAGATGTCTTCCTGTGTATGTCTAAGGTTTGATTGTTGGTATATTGATTGGTAATACTTTCTGGGGGCGGTGGTTGGTAATGTCTTGGAGTGGTTGTCTTCGTTTTATAAGTAAGGGTAGGCTCAGTTGTAAGGATATTTTCTTTCTTTTCATCATCATCCCATCTTAATTCGTTCATTACCATCTACAGGTACTGGTAACCTGTTTTTGCATGAAGCTACCTTGTCCGAATCGATCTCTTGCATAGGTCTTTTGAAGAATTAAGTCGAAGACAACGGAATCATTCGAAAATGGCATTCGGAGCACGCTTTTTCAGAGGCTTCGTAGGTGGAGAGAAAGGGGGGCAGCGCGGGAACCGTCAAGCGCGATCTGATCACGAACACGCAAAGCCGCAGTCGAAAAGATCCAGCCAGCTTCCGTCGGAGCATGGAAACACCATCCGGGCTCCGAAGGTTGAGACGCCACCACAATCAAAGAAGGGGCGCAGATTTGGCTTGGGAGGGAGAAAAGACACGAACGGTGGTTCAGAAAGGGGAGTGGAAACCGGGTCGGGGAATTCGAAATGGAGGTCGAAATGGAGTAGAGGCCCGCCACCTTTTCAATTTTACTTTCGCGAGAAGTCGAAGGGGGAAACAGACGAACAGTACAAAGAAGCGCGAGCAATTGCGCGACAAAATGCGCTAGACGTTGCGCAAGACATTGACACTAGATACAATGCTTGGCTAGATTCGGGAAAGAAGCGATAATAATCATGATTCATTCACGATCCTATCACGACTCTCATTACTATCATCGATTTATAACTGCGCATGCTGCTACATACTTCAGTTACCTCACTCTGACCTCACCACACACCCCACTTCATATATTCGAGTCAAACCTTCATTCCAAACCTTCGTTCTCACACCTCATATTTCATACTTCTCTTGGATATTATCTTATTCTTTCGCACACATACACAATCTCTCGCTCTCGCTCTTATATCCATACCCATACTCTCTTGGACGCTCACTGTCTTTCAGGCTCTCGGACTCTCTCAGGCTCTCACTCCTACCTTCATCTCTCGCAATCGGAATCATACTGTCTCGCTCTCCGATCTTCCTCTCATACCCTCGCTCTCATACTCATACTCTCGCTCGATATATATACTCAGTATATATCCACTCGTTTCCTTTTCACACTCTCACACACTCTCTCATTCCATATTTCCTTATCTCTCACCGGCGTTTTTGTACCAGGATTGGTTTACTCGGGGCGTTCATTTGTACCCCTCCCTCATTAATGTACCTTCTCCTGTCTGCATGCATGGAGAATCTCTTTCGTTGGATATCAAGGTCATATGTCCTGAGTGGATTTGCGTACTTGTGTCACCACATTCCTTTTGTGTTTGCTTTTGGCTGGCGCGGGGAACGGAATGGGTAGACAAAGTAGATAGATGGAATTGAATTTGATATTCTTCTTTTCTTATGCGAGAGCTGTGTTGTGTTATAGTAGTGCTGTAATTGATGCTGCTGGGGTCTTGGAATTGTCATCTCTTCTTTCCGTACCCATTTCCTCACTCCCCCCACCATTTTGTACCATTTCACAAGTATCATCTACGGTATATATCACCAATCCCAATCAGAATGATGCATACATAACACTACTACAGCTCCACACGCAACAACCAACTCATCCGAACTGCGTAGTGGTGAACAAAGTGGCAAAGTAGTAATTTGCCCTGTTGGAACCGTACTTCGCCTTGTTGCAGATAAGTATCGAGAATCTGAATGGTTGATCACAGAACCCAGCGGTTATTTTGAGGCTTGTAGTGGCGGAGCGGGGGCTTGGTGATTCCTTCATATCCACTAAATCCACCTGGCTTCGTCCCATTGTTGGTAAGTGGATTATTATGGAATTGAATTTGGGTATATAAACAGAGGTAGACATTCTCTTTTCTTCTTCCTTTATATATTACCATTTTATTTCTATTTGTTACGATACGAATCGAAACAGATCTACTTTGCACAACTCAATTTCGCAACTACTTGGACCCGGAATCGACAACAATACAATCATCCAACAATACAACTTCATATCATCGAGCTCAGATCGCAACAAGCAAAGAAGAATCGACAGGAGAAGATGCCAAATCAATCATCCACAGCAGCCTCGACAAGGGTGCTGCCGCCTACGAAGACTGAACTAGCGCGGGAAAAAAGGGAGGAGGCTAGACAGGTTGCCGCCGCAGCTAGATCCAGCTCCCGCAATAAGCCCCAACCACCCAAAACCATTACATCCCGCATATAAAAAAACACTGATTACTCGGTCGGTTGGATCATCATCGTCATCATCGTGATGACTTCCAATTTCCAACCTGGAATCGATTTTTTTGCTATTTTTTGCTATTTTTCATGCTGCGTTTCTCCGGATTTATCTCATCTGATCTTCTTTCTTTACGGTGCTGGTGCGAACAAATACATTGCATATGGATATAAGTGAAGAAGAGGGAAGGGGTGATTGATTATGATTGCGCATGGTACCCCGCACCTCATATCTTACACCTTGCTTTCTCTTTCTCGACACTTGGTTTCGCCATCTCTTTTTCTCGCGCACTCGTACTATCTTCATCTCTCTCGGCTCGCAACCCTCTACAACACTCTCATTGACCTCTCATCGCTCTCATGCCTCTCATACCTCTCATGCCTCTCATACCTCTCATACCTCT
>JWJB01010214.1:0-43543 GCA_000812895.1 Rutstroemia sydowiana | reverse complement strand
GACAAATAGGAACAGGAATAGGAACAGGAGATGAGGAAATTGTGTTTAGTCCACAGGGGGATGAAGATGAATTTGTGAGGTTGAAGAGGAGGGCGAAGGAGATTATGAGGGGTGGTGTGGGTGTTGGGAGTGGGAGTCCGGGAAGTTTGGATAGGAGGATGGGTTCAAGGGGAACGGAAATGGGGACAGGGATGGGTACAAGAAAACGAAATCAAGATGAAAATAGAGATGAAGATTTATTCGAAAGAGCAAAAAGGGTTAGGGAACAAATGGATGTGGATTCCGAATGGTTGAGAAGAGAGGTGGGAAGGTTTTCGGAGAGTGTAGAGGAGAGGAGTAGGAATGGGAGTTTGGGTGGGGGGTGATGCGTGTGGTGTGTGTTTTTTTGTGGTGCATGTCATGTATACTGGTATGCAAATGCAAATGCAAAAAAAAGCAAATGCATAAGAAACATTCCAAAAAAAGGAATGAATGTTAGTTGGTTGTGTTGATGGTGATGGCGCTGATTAGTCTTTGGTATTGATTTGATTTCATAGTATGATATTCATAGTATTCATTCAAAGAAAGAAAGAAAGGAAGCATATGGTAGGTATAGCATAGCACAGCATGGTATAAATAGCATTCAAGGCGTATGGATGGAGGGAGGGAAATAAATGGTGGGGGAAGGGCGTTGAATTTTGATTGGTTTAGGATGTTAGGATGAGATGAGAGAGATGAGAGAGATGAGAGAGAAATTGATGATACCTCTTTTTGTTTGGTTTTGATTTTTTTTGAATTTGAGATTTGTGATTTTGAAGTCTGTGATTTGATAAAAGATGGAGGATGGATGGATGGTTTGAAACTTGAAAGAAAATATTTTTTGTGATACTGTAAAATATGATGATGAACTTCGTATATGAGTATGAATTGGTTGATGAGGTTTTTTATGTGAGGAAACTTGATATGTCTGCTTTTCTTCTCTTGAGGCCGATAAAGTCTGGGTGTGATAGAGATTGACTTTTTGCTGTCTTGTCTTACTTCATTTATTCGCTCTCCACCCTTCCACCAACCTATCTAAGCCTTAAAAGCACTAACAATACTAATAACATCCTCATCCGCAACCAAATGACCCAACCCCACCCTCTGCGGCACATGTCTAGCACTCGCCCCCCAAACCAACGCATATTTAAAAGTTTCCTTCAACGTCCTATGAATCTGATCACAAACATCCTCCACTCTACTCCCACTCCTCACAATGAGCGCCTCTCCAAAATCAGGATCTACACCTTTCCTCTTCGTATAAATCCGGATCAATTTCAATTCATCCCAACATCGATCTACTACATCCGTAATACCTAAATCCATTTCGCAACTCATGACTACGGTATGTGGTTCACGTGCTAACTTGTCGAGGAAATCGAGTGATACGCTGTCGATTTTGTTGTAGACGTAGAGACATTTTATGTATTTTCGATGGTCTTTCATTATTACGTCGATGAAGTCGTCGACGGTTACGTATTCGTCCCGGATTAACACTTCGCAGTTTAGGATTTTGTAGTCCCGCAGAATGTTGTAGATCATTTTTTGGTCGAGGTTTTTGGGAGGTGTTTGGAAGGTTAGTTTCATGCCGCCGGCGGATTTGACTTTTAGGTAGATGTTGCTGGGTTGGTGTTAGTTGAGGGTATGAAATAGTGTTTTCGGGGTTTGTGTGCTGTGGGTGGATTCGAAGATGTGAGTGGATATTCGTTGCCCGCTTGGGTATACAAAGATAGCAAGTAGTAAATAGGTAGAAGATGGGAATGAGTATAGCAATTTGTTGCCCACTTGGGCTTACAAAACTACCAAGATATGAATCCGTAGAAGATGATGCACTCAACATAAATCGCCACCAAAACCAAAGAAACAAAAAAAACATACGGTGGCTCCCTATTCAACCTAATCCCCACAGCCTCCAACTCCGCCTCCAACAACGCCCTCTGCTCCGCCTTCTTCGTCGCATCCAAAACCATCAAAATCATATCACTAGTTTTCGCCGCACTAATCACCTGTCTCCCTCTACCCTTACCCTCCGCAGCCCCCTCAATAATACCCGGCAAATCCAAGATTTGAATCTCAGCACCACCATATTCTAATACACCAGGAATAGCAGTCAAAGTCGTGAAAGAATATGCCGCAACTTCACTCTTCGTTTTTGTGATTTTGGAAAGGAAAGTTGATTTTCCAACAGAGGGAAATCCAACTAGGGCAATGCGGGCGTCTCCAGATTTGGAGACGTCGAAGCCGGTTCCTTCGCTTTTGCCGGAGCCGGGGCCGGGTTCGAGGAGTTGGGCGCGGTAGCGGGCGAGTTTACTGGGAGAAGTTAGTATGAGGTTTGGGATGGTAGGAGGTGGGTGAGATGGATGGGTTACCCTTTTAGGAGACCAAGATGATATTCTATGGATAGAATATCAGTTGTGATCACGTGTTGATGATTATTTCTGTACTTTTACATACCAGTTGCCTTATTCTCTAATAGAAAGTTAGTAACTTTTTCTTCAATTGTTCTTTTATTTTATCGTGATCAATCCCAAGGATTCAAATCAATCATAAGAATGTATATACATACTCTGCGTCCTTCTCATCTCATCCTCGATCCTTTCCGCGAGAAATATATCAGCATAATTTCTTCCTCATCCAATACAATACTGTATGTAGAAAATCTCTATCAACAACATAACTCACTCCTTAATCTTCTCCGTAATATTCACCATGATGACGATTTATGGGCTACAATAGCCAGAACAATTCGATATAAAGAATGGATCGTGGGAGAAAATACTCGTGATTTTTTGAAAACTGGTGGAGGTTCTCGTTCGGGGTTTTCAAAGGCGGTGGAGAATGGCAGACTAACTCCTTTTAGATGCACCCCGCCATTTTGCGCTGCTTTTGGTTATGACGCTCGGAAACTGGTGGGAGGAAAGATTTTTCTTCAAATCCTTCTCCCGGTGACCTTCTGAATAACTCTCGGAATTCTCAACATCAGCATTAATCTAAGCTAATATTATCATCCACTTATCTACACGCACTAATACGAGTAGATATAACGAGAATACAACAGTTTAATTACATGGAAAGAAAACAAATTGCAGCCTTCTAGCATCCATCTATAGAGTTGAAGCGATCAGCCGAGTTACCAGCTATATAGTACTTCATACAAAGTCATATACTGTATACTGTATACATAAATTTCATTTCCAAGGCCATCAAGGTAGATAGATAGCCTATCATTTGAGGGATACCAATAAGAAATTAATCCTGTAAGCAAACCTCAAACCTCAAAACCCAAATCCCAGAATCAGAAACCAACATTCTATTCTCTTTTCTTGCTAAAAAGTTTGAACCCCATTCACTATCCTACTTATACACATATATACAAGTCCCCACGCCATCATATCCTATTCCATCCTATTCAATCCAATCCATGCCATGCCATCTCATCTTATGCAATCAATTGTATCCTATGCCATAGAACCAACAACAGTATTCACAAAAAGTAACCAACCCAATTTCAATATCCAACTCCTCAACACCACCACATCAATCATCAAGAATTACCCAGCCACAACCTTCACATCCATCTCAAGCCGCCACAAACCCCAACTTCCCAAACAAGTTATCCATTTGAACCCATTGCCTACCACACTTATCAAGATACTTTTCCACCACACCTTTCAGATTATCAAAACGGACACGATTATGTTCCGCCAGTGCTAGTATGCGTTCTGTATCTTTCGTTAGTATGAATTGAAATGTTGAGATAAAACCACACATACCTCTTTCCGTACCCTTCGCCCCCACCTTCGCCTTCTCCACATCAAACAAACTCGAATAATACATCAATTGATTATACATCATTTTCTCCGAATACTCATATCTCATTCTTCCCAGACATCCCGAAGCCAAGAATTTCGGTCCCAGACATCTATGACCATAAACACTCATTTGTCTAGTACGATTTCCACACGCTTGATCATCACACACCAACCAACCTTCATAGTATTTACTCGACTCTTGACGAATTTGATGTTCGAGTTGAGCCATGATGGAAAGGCTGGTAAGTGTATGGCCACAACGACATTGAATACCCTCTGGAGTGCAATTCTCAATACCGTTGAGAAGGCCCTCGAAACCGAATGTGCCTTTGCAGGAGCGGCAGCGGAGACTTAGACGAGATGAATCCTTGAATCGCACGGAATCGTCAAGTTGGCTCTCGAGGGGATGGATTTCCACCTCGGTGCTGCCGCTAGATGTGTTATTGTTGATGCTGTATTTTCGAGCATCGAGACCGAGACAATCAGCCAGGCGGACAGTATCAGTGCCGGAAATGTTGGCGCACAATCGCTCAACTGGTGGGAATATCTGCTTGTAGAGGTACCATTCCACATCTGGCTTAAGACCAGAGTCTGCTTTCATCACATCTTGTGGCGTGAAGGAGCGCTTGGCAGCAGATTCAGATGTCTTTCCTTCACCTGTCACAATATAGGCCATGACATCGTCCTTTCGAACTGTTTTGCCCTTGGCCATTTCCCGGAGGGCAACTTGGATTTGCGGCATATTGTCTGCATTGGGATAATCCTTTGGATTCTTTCCAAGCTTCGTATATATAGTGTACTTCTGAGTCGGAATATTGCCTTCTCTCATCTTGGTTGAAATTTCGCGAAGATACTCATGAATTCTAGTTATGACTGCTTCGGAGTCATCGCCTGAAAGAATCTCATTTAGAAGTTGAGAGGATATTTCTTTCGACAAATTACAGAATTCACGACGCTTCATGTCGAGACCCTTAACTTCCATTTTGTCGACGAATTTTCCATCGATCTCTACCAAATTAATGGCAGCATACTTCTTCTTTGCTTGGAGAAGGATACGTCTAAAGACGTTGTCAATGTCAATTTCCAGTAGCTTATACCGGTCGTTGACAGCCTTCTTGAAATCATTTCCGACTGCGAAAGCATCTTGGACGTTGTCCACATTTGCGTTGATCATGACTGAATCAGTGTCTCCGTAAATGACTTGGAGGGACCTACTCTCAGCAAGCTCCTTAGTACTCCGCAAGATTTCTCGACCCTTGTAAGTAGTGAGAACAGCCAAAGGCCGACAATGGAAGCGAGATTTTTCGTAACCCAAACAACCGTACATAGAATTAGCAGTAAGCTTAAGTGCCAACTGCTTGATGTCCCATGTTGCCAAATCCTCCGGTGTGGCATGCTTGTCTTTCATGAGGCTCTTGACTTGGCGACGTCGACTGACCAATGTGGCAATCAGTTTGGGTAGAATGCCTAGATTTGGGTCTGCTGGGACTTCAGGTACTTGGTCTTCGTCATCCGACTACAATATCCGTTAGCGTGAATCAAAGCTCTACGTATCTTTAATACATACCAGTTTTTGCCTGTCAACGGTGGTAAAACAGATGTTAAACTCCTGGATGATACTGGGGTACAAAGAATTGAAATCCATGACGAGCACGAATTTATCATATAGTCCCTTCTCTGGCTCAAAGACCAAACCACCCTTATACTTATCTTTCTTCTTCACGTCACCGTTCTCATCGTCCAAATGCTCTTCTGCCGCTTGCTGCCTGCCTTTAAAAACGGCCTTGTCGGGGCAGATGTATTTGCTTCGGTGAAACTCGTGGAGCAAAATGAATTCGTTTCGTTCAGCACGGGTACCAGTTAGTGTTCTTGCCCACGAATTGCCAGCAAGGTTAGTAAGGACTTTCGTCAAGGGAAGCATCTGAACCTTCAGGGCAAGAGATGCAATGAAGAAAGTATCAGCTTCGCAGTGATTAACGTAATCCATCAGGCCATCTTTGTTAGTGGCCCAAGTCTTCAAGGCGGCTTCGTTATCGATCTCTCGCCGGTTTGTGTCACCAAGATAAAGCTTGCACATCTCAGTGAGACTCCACGATGTGCACTTTGTCATGGTAGATTTCCCCATGTCGTTAGCGAGATCGCATAGTAGACGCCCCGAAATCAGCTGGCGCTCAGCGAAAAAACTGCCTCCCATCTTACCCATATTATTGGGCCATTGAGTGCGCCTCATTCTACCTATGCGTGACCAATTGGGGGTTCTCCTGGCTTGAAATCGATTCAATAAGATACTGAAATCGACGCCCTCTAATTGATGACCGATGAGGACATCAGGGTCTACCAAATCGAGGCGTGCGAGGAAAAAGCTTAATAACTCATTTTCTTGTTTGGCCAATTTGACAAGTCCTTTTGCACGTTTTCCAACCAATCCTTCGAAACCTATAGGGAAGTGGGATCCGTTAGGTCGCATGACTGTGAATGTCTGACAAGGGAGTTTTTCGGGCGAAGTGGTGTCTGTGAGAGATATATTTTGGTAAATACGGGCGCTAATAGCGAGAATCTCTTGTTTGTTCTCCTTTGTATTGAAGATGGTACGTAAAGCGATACTCATCAGTGTCAAAGGTGGTGCTTCGAGATTATCGGTCTCACTCATCGAAGTAATAAGATTTGGTTTGGAAACTTGAACCTCCAACTTGCAGTGAGATGAATTCTTGAGCACCCCGAATTCTGCATCCTCGATATGCAGCCAACAAGGCCCCATAATGTTTTTCCAAAGAACAAACTGCTCAAAAAGAGGGGTGTTTGTGCCGAACACGTGTGAGAAAGTCTGGCCAGTTTGTTGTTCCGGATGCAATTGTGGTTCTGATGAGATTAGTTGAAATGTCAGTCTCGGTGAGATATGAACTTACTGTGATAGGGGTAAAGTAATTTGAGATAATCGCCTTCCTTTGGTATGTCCGGTAGTTCAAACGCGTATTTTCTCGTACAAGGCTTAATTTTGTGCATGCCGACGTTTAATTTGGACATCATGTTATCTACTTCTTCATAAACATCCTTCATACTAACTTCATCTGAGGTATCCCGTCCTTGGCGCTGTCGGAATTCTCGAGGCAGGAAAAACAGTTTTCGGAGGATATTGTCGATTTTCACTAAACAACTAACGAATGTGCCGGTCTTCTTATTTTTGACTTTACCAAAGAGACATAAGCTGCCATTCATTTCAGTGTAGTCGGTCCAGAACATATTCAGACTTCCATCCTCTTCAATCGCATCGTTATAATCAAGTTTGCCGAATGTCATAGTCTCCGCTTGATTGCTGTCCACTACATTCAGTCGTTTGGTAACGTCATTCCATGAAGAGGCATCAATGTCCTGCTCAGCGGCATGAGGAGGGGAAGAGCTAGCTGGCGTTGGATATGCCTCTTTCTTCATCCTTGGTGGAGGCCTTGTTCCAGAGATATTGACACTGCTAGCAATAATACCATTAGCTTGAGCAACTTCCATCATATCTTCATCCTCCTCATCCTCTTCCTTGACTGAAATATGGAGCTTCCTCTCGACGGCATTTGCCACAGGAGACCAAGGCATAGGTTCATCAAAAACCATATCATCGTCATCAATGCTAGCCATAAAATCATCTCCATCGTCCAAAACAATTTGAGGGCTGGAAAAAGCGACTGGGCCATTCGAAGGTCTAGTATGTGCTACTTTGGTCTTTTTGGCGGCATGTCGGGATTCGTTTAGTGACGGTGATAAAGCTCTGGTCCTTCGCTTCTCCTGAGTTTTGGCCGGTCTTGACCTTTGTGAATCTTTTCGGGGAATATTTGTATCTACGTCTCCAAGCAAATCTGCCAAAAAATCGTCATCCGCTTTAGTCTTGACAGGCTGTTGAAATTAGCAAAGTAAACAATGGCAGATATTCAAAAGCGTACCTTGGCTTTTGGTTGAGCTGCCGCGGGTCCCTTGGTGAAATAATTGCTAATTCCTTTATCCATGTTTTCCTTTTTGGCTTTATCTTCCTCGCGCTTCCTCTTTGCTAGGAACTATTAGCTTCTTCTGAGTCGATTGACTGAATCCCTCTACATACCAGCCTTTCCATTCTTTCCTCTAACAGGCAATTCTTCCTCGCTCTCCGATCCGTATTGAGGTTTACTATCCCATTCTTCACGGCCATCATCTGCGTATCCTTCACCGTTGTCGTCGATAACAAAATCGTCTTGGTCCAATCGATCTCGAACGACTTTCTTGTAGCCTTCCTCATCAACTTCCTCATATACATCGTCCTCTTGCTCAACTTCATAAGTATCTAAACGTTTCTTTCCAGATTCTCGGAGAGCACGAAGCTCCGCGAACTTATTTCGTGCATTTGCTGCTTTCGACATGATGATCTAAAGGAGAGGAGGGTGAGAGAAGATTAATATAGAAATGAATGTATTTTTTATAGCATTGAAAAGAAGGTATCCTAATGGTGTGGAAATAATATTGCTCCAAACAAGAGAACAAAATTGTACTGGTGGTCAGATCAATCTGAAGAAGTTGAAAGTTTATGTGGATTGAGGGTCAGTACACGAAGACAAGAAATTGTTACCGGTAACGCGCTTTGGCGACGCGAAATTTGGGTGGGAACGCGCATCCTTGCCTCTCTGACCAATAAATCAATTAGAGTGGTGGAGAGAAGTACTGTAGCAATTAGTGAATGCCTTGTAGCCTTAGTAGGTAGCGGGGCGAAAAAATAAACCTTGTGTTTTCCTTTTTCCCCGGATTAACCTTTCACCGATATTTCTGAATTTATCAAAAGTTGCAATAAAATAATTTGATGATCAAAATCCATATGATTGAAGTTTAGATATCATGTTCACCTGTCGAGCCTGTACGAAGCGATATCTACAAGTATTCATCGGCGATTCAACTATACCTTACTTACCTTCACAACTCTTCATTTCTCCAAGGAAGGTTTCCAGATCATTTGCCTCATCTCCACCAAATAGGACTGCGACCGAAAGCTACGAAAGCTACGAAAGCTCAAAATCTACCAATTATCGTCCTTTAGAAGATGTAGCACAGTCATCGGAACCAAGGCTCAGTGCATCAGAGAAGCGACAACAATGGTTAGATTCGAGGGGAACAACTCCAGCTTACAAGAAAGCTACTGCACCTTTTATCAAGACAGACCTCGATGTTCAGAGAAAACTTAGACACCTCTCAGATCCTCTCAAACTGGCCAAGTTTACACGAACGCTTCTTGGCAAAGATGATTTCGAGGCAGCATTATTATACGTGCGATCCGCGAGTAAGAATATGCAGTGTGAGGTTAGCTGGAATCATTTGATTGAGTGGCAATTTGGCAAAGGAGATATGACGGCCGCATTAAAGACCTACAATGAGGTAAGTCAAATTGCTTTCCTTTTTCATGGCATATAGCTGATGATCCCACTATAGATGAAAAAACGGGCACAATTTCCCGATGCTCAAACGTATACCATCATATTCAAGTGTATGAGCGAATCGAAATTTCCTAAGCAAGCTCTTGAAAAGGCATTGGCAATATACATTTCGATGCAATCCGAAAGGTCTCGCTTGAAACCAAATACTACTCATACAAATGCTATTTTAAGGGTGTGTGCAAGGGCTGGCGATCTAGATGCCTTGCTGGGCATTGCAAAAGATATGCCAGCAGAAGGGATCGGTGCACCGAATAACCTGACTTTCACAACCATACTGAATGCATTTCGCATGCAAGCCATTGGGGGATACCTCAAATCCGGTACCAAAGGGTCCCTCACTCGTGACAACCGCGAATCCGCATCAACGAAGCTTGCGAACGAGAAAGCGAAGAAGCAGGCAATACAAAATGCACATCGCATGTGGGGCGATATATATAGTCGTTGGCGAAAAGCCGACATATTTATTGATGAAGAGCTAGTTTGTGCTGTGGGTCGAACCCTAGAGTTGGGAGATGCTGAAGACAATGATGACATACTCTCTCTAGTTGAACAAACTATGAATATTCCTCGCCAAATTCCTAGAAAAGGCACAGATGCACGTAAATCGATAGAACCATCTCTACAAGGTGGTGTTCCAGGATACAAGGCTTTGCAACCCAAAGTCGAGAAAGAAGATTCTTCTGCTATATCGTCGGAAGACGTATTTGCTGTATCTTCCGACAGCGCAACCTCTATCTCTACGAGCCCACTTTACGCCTCCCCAGGACGTAACACATTATCAATGGTCATGCAAGCCGTTTTGAGACTGGGGAAGAAAGATGCGGCGACCAGCTACTGGAAATTGTTTACCGAAGATTATGGCGTCATCCCCGATGCCGATAACTATCATGCCTACCTCCGCGTACTCAGAGATTCCCGCTCCAGCGCTGAAACCGCCAACCTCGTAGAATCAATACCCCCTGAATTCCTCAGCGGCAAGACCTTTATCATCGCCATTAGCACCTGTTTGCGTAACAGTCAAAATCCCTACTCTTTCGCACACGCCAGCCGCATCGTTAGCCAAATGAAGCAAAATCTTCGCGTCCCCGAAATCCGCGTTCTTACCACCTTCCTTCAGATAGCCGTAACGTCCACACCACAAGATACACGCTACGGGAGTGAAGCTACCGCTTATTCCCGCGGCCAGCAAATTCTCCGGGCTCTTGATCATCTCGGTCCGCACTACATAAACTTACGCTCTCTTCTCATGTACGGCGATCCGACGGATGACTTGGAGGGTAGCTATTGGAATAACGTCGATTTCCGAACCAACGTAATATCGCTTCTCCGTCGCATCGTCAGCGCATATCATATCCTTATGTCAAAAGCCCTCGTCGATCAATCAATGCACCCGGTATTGAACGAGCGCCGTAGCAAAATAATGGCTTATATTACACGGTCGGATAAGCTTCATGAAACCAATCGCAAGGTTTATAAAGAGCCATTACCAGATATGCATATCCTTGCAGCGGGAGAGGTAGATGATATGAAACATTTGAAATGGCCTTCTAAGGCACGGATGAAGAGGCTGTTGAAACGGAAGGTACAGAGGGAATTGGGTATGAAGCAGGAGGATTTACCGAAGGATGCTTTCAGGGGGTATCTTGCGCGGAATGATAGCTTTCCTTCTACTGCGGGCGCGAAACTGGCGGCGAGGAATGTAATTGGTGGTGGTGCTTTTGGGGTTACTTATTGATTCGGTGGTGTGTTCTTCTTGTCATGCTGTGAGAGAGGACACAATATTATGAGGCAATAGATGGGGCTAGAAAGATAGATAGATTTGTCAATATTGTATATAACTTACACATTATTATGAGATACGGGGACGAGAGATGTAAAGCGAGGGGTGTACAAGAGTGTAGACAAAGTTACAATGTACAATACAAACCAAGAATCAATAACCCAACCAATCTACTCCAACGAGCACTTGTTTCCGAATTTGTACAAATAGCTGATCTCTCCTCTTATACGCTCTATCTTGTATTCATCCATATCATCTCCCCATTAAATAAAAGGTTAGTAATATTTACCTCTTACCACATGCCTAGTCTAGAAATAGCAAATTCCATCCCAGCGGCACTCTCTTCAAGGGGGTGAGTAAGGTTTCCCTTAGTAAATACTTCCGTGCTGTACCTTTCATTAACTCCTAACCCTCACAGAGGCGAGCAGGTTGTTTGTTTAAGCGAATAGAAAGGAGATAATCTTCGAAGTTCTCATACTGTATGTACAGTGGACATGTTTCTCTTTTTTCATGGTTACTGTATTGTTAGTGAGTATATCTGGTGGTGGTTTCATAGAGGATGGGTAATGGTGTTTGTTGAGGGAGTTAGGATGTATTGGCGAGGAATCAGGATTGTAGTGGATGTATTAATAAATTTAATTCTCTACTTTTATTATTCATTCAGTATATTCTATTATGGGGATGTATTATTGATATATTGTTTCAATGATATTAGTAGAAATCGTCAGATCTTGTCCCCATACGGTTTTGACGACTAGGAGTTCTATAACCTATGAGGCCATACTGGGGGCATATGCCAATTACTATTAGAATTGAGATTGAATTAGGCAAGTGGATTTGATTTGAGGGTCAGACTGTTATGTAATAAATATACTGTAGTAGGTATACCGGTATATATGCTGAATTGAATTGATTGTTAAGTCGGTTTACTTTGTGAGGTATTTGTGAGGTTATATTATAAAGTATAAAATATATAAATGAAGAGATCCATTTCCTAAATTGGGTTCTTTTTTTGATCAATTTGCAATATAGTACAAAAGAGCAGAAAGTTATGCGTGAGCTTGGAGCGAATGAGTTGACGGATGAAAATAATACTTCGAAGCTGGTCTGACCTATTCGTCATTCTTGCCCGATAGCCTATTGGGTCGCCCATTAGTTATTTATCTGAACTGGTCGACCGGTTTGTAACCCATGACATAGTGGAGTAGCATCATGAAGCTATACAAAAAGCTGGCAAAGAGGCCGAAGAAGAGAAGCGCGTACGGTAGAATATCCCCCTCATACCTCCCTTCTATAGCGGCAGTTAGAAGCAGAGAATGTCGGAAGTTGCAAAATCTGTACCAGAATCTCCACTTTCACATCGATCTAATAGAGGACATAGATAACTTCTCTAAGAGAAGTGGAAGGAATTCTGTTAGTTAGATTTGATGTTTTATTTATTTCATGATGTTGTAGTGGAATTATTATTATTATTATTTTCTTTTCACGATGTCGTATGATGCTTCATAATTGCCTGATTAGAAATGGGTCGACCAGCTCGTAACACCATATCTGGGTAACCCAATAGATGCATGGGTCAAATCAGAGCTATAAATAGTGGGAGGAAATCCTAAAGTATATATAAATACATAGTATATCCTCAAAATTACCGATATTACGCCTGATATGACAAATCCGAGCCGACATTACATCTTCTGACAAGCATGACCGATATGACGGTAAAACATTATACGGTTCCCTTAACCTGAATAACAGACGAAGAACCTAAAACAATCCAACTATCCGGCTTATGTCTGGATTTATATTGATAATATAGTCTTCACAAACAAGTCAATAAGAAAGTGTATGCTGCAATTTGAAACCAGCCTCAGTAAGAACCTGACATAGCAATAACATAAGATTACTAGAGTACTGTATGACATCAATGAATGACAAGTATACAGCGTCTAGGAGCACAAGCTACTTTGCCTCCCTTCTTGAGTATCCAACCTGCATCCAAATTTGGGAAATTATCCGCCCGGCGTCGAGGTGCCAGATAAGAACTATCACCAATTTCGATCTGTAAATTGTTCCCAAAAATTTCTCCCACTAATGTACAGTTAAAGAGGTTCATTCTGATCATTCTGACATCACTATTATCGTAGGCGTCACCGTCAGTGTCTCGGAGATTCACAAACCCTTCACGAGTTCCCCATTTAATATATGAGGAGCACTGTCGACGGCTCCAAATTTCAATGAGACCATCTTCAATAACCTGCTCATTAGGCTTCCGCGTAGGTTGACTCTCGATATCACTTTCGATTGGCGCGGGGTGCATCGCATAATACATATGGGTAGAATTGAATGGATGTGGCGTGAATACACTGTCCCCAATTTGCACCGATGCAGGGCTGAGCATCAGTGATTGGTAACCGAGTGTTGATATTGCCAAGATTTTACCATCGACTATGTCTCTGTCGAAGTTTGGTAGGAAGTATCTGATGAGAATATCTGATGTATGTCTGTGAAAATTATAATATGATAGACGATCCACACCAAATAGGGAAGTCGCAAAAGCCGCGAGTCTCTTATCTGAGATTAGAGTTGAATCGAGAGGTGGTAGTATCTTATCATTGTTAATAATATCTCTCCATGTGTTGTATATCTCTTCATATAGGGAAGGAAAGTCTTCAAGTCCCACCGGAACGTCGGACTTTTGACCGTCGTTCCACTCCCAACTAAAGCCATCACGAATAGACACTAGCTTTTCAGTAAAATATTCTCGCATAGATGGAACAATTTTGGTCCCATATACTGGCAGACTGGTACTTGTTATTACACCCATGAAGGTAGCTATGCATGATATTGTAGACTGCCCTAGTGATATAACAGGGCAATCGATGGTTCTCCCATACCCTCGTGGCGGCCCATGCCGGAAAGTATCATCAACAGCCGTTGTTCTCTGCCTGACAGTCCAATCAGGAGCCCATGTGGCAAGCCCTGGAATTCTATTGGGCGACGTATGATCGACATAAGATAAGACTTCAAAGTCAAAAGTTTCCATCTGGTACCTGGCGAAATCCTCAAACACTTGAGCACTTGTCTTGGTATAATCAACAGCGATACTTGGATGAGAACCATCTGAGGCAATCCCAGAATGGGCATATAAGAAGTCTCTTGCATCTGTTGCTTCAAGGCCTCTTCGGAATCGCAAGAAGTCGAACATTGAAGTCTCCAATACTAGATCATCTGGTCGTTTCGTGATCCGAGCCTGCTCCATCTTAAGGACAAGATCATACCCTTCTTTAGCGTGGTCAGATAAATCTTCGAGTAGTGAAACTTTTGCCTCTGCGCTCCCAGATAAGAACTCAGCTTCCTCGGTCCTCACGACGGCTAGAAACTCACTCCACCGAACTCGGCTCATTCCATACTGGATCCATGGATCTCGCGAAGAGGTAAGCTCTTGAAAAACCCACACACGTCGAAACCATGATTTAGCGAGCAGCGAGTTGCAGATTTTTGTTCGAATGTTCAAAGGCGCACTCCGGACCCCCCTTTCACCTTGTATATCCTTGAGATCGAATGTTTCTCCTGATAGTGGGGTTCCAAGATATATGATGGTGTGAAGAGCATGCGCATATACATTCCTCATCATAGCAACTTGATGCTCTTTCTCCGGACGATCATTCTGATTGATGCACACAGCATCAACCCACAATCTGAAAGGTTCTGCATGATGACGAATATGCCAAAGCGCATCGTGAAGATTAGAGGTAATTGAAACCTGATTACCGTCGACCAGAATAATTTTGGATAGATTCGTAGAACCCCATGCGTAAGACAATGCGATGAAGTGATTTATAAAATCCGAGTCGCATTCGCGCAATGTGGTGTGAACAATTCTGCAATTAATCGCTTCTCCATGGCTAGGGTCAATAATGAGAAGACGTATGCCATCTTCTTCAATCAATGGTTCATATGGATATGTGTAAATTGGTATCGGCTGGCTAACTTCGGGTAGGTCCATGTCTGAAATCAAAAATTGACAGATACCTAACCAAAAAATTGAATTACTGTATAAGGCTATAAGCTTGTGTAACGGATTGTTGGATTGTGAACGATTAATAGGAAGATTTTAGCCTAATGTAGAAGTTTGTATCAGAGGGTGGTACCAGGGGGTGACTGGGGGCCGAACCAAGATAATTTTTGCTACCTACTATGCGCCGCTTCAATGTTACCAATAGTACTTTATATGAATCAATATGTAATTTCACTATTTTTAAATCGGGAAGTTCAATTATTCTTTAAATAGAAGGGCTAATTCAAACTTTCAAATATAATTCCATTTTTGATTATTCTTTTTATTACCTTAGGTTTATGAACTGTGATAGTTAAAGGGTAGGTCAACCACCTTTACCGTAGTAGGAATCTGGTGCAGTACAGAGTACATCGGTTGGCTCCGCCATAGCATAGCATTTCTCGAACCTCTCCTGTGGCGTCAGACCCTCCATTGATTTCTTCAAAAACTCTGCATTCCTTTTAGCTTCCAACTCCTCCATTGATTTCTCCCCGCTCTCTGTCTTTTGAATTCACTGTGGCTCTTTTACAACTTCCAACTCTTTCATCAATTCCTTCACCTCGCCTTCATTTTCATAAAACTCCGCTCCATATTCCTTCATCATCTCAACCTTTTCGTCCATTCTCAACGCCATATTTAGCCTGCCAATATCGCGCGGTTGTTTTCGTTCATGCTCATATCTCAATACCCATACTCCTTTCCCATCCTCTGGCCACCCGTAAATAAGGACTCTTTTCTCCTCTTCTGTCTTTTCCCAATCCTCAATCATTAACCGACCCACATCGGTTCTCCACCATCCAGCTCCAAGCCGTCTCATCTGCATGCAGAAGTCATCCTCTTCCAGTGGATCAGTGGACCGTTTAGCTGGATGTATAAGATCGAGATTAAGAAAATGCATATCAAGAGCATTGGCATCTAACACAAGGATACCGCCAGTTGAAGGGTGGCCGTAGACGTTACATCCAGAGCTGCTGAAGACGCTTCGTGAATTCTCATCATGATTTGGGACGTACCAGCCGTAGTGGTGTACTTGAAGCCGCCGGCTTAGCATATCCTCTTCTGCGGCTGCCATTTTAGATTGTGTATCGTGGGCGGACCGTGTAAGTAGTTTGAATGGGTCAAGTGGATGAAAAGGAATCCAGACAGCAGCGCTAATAATCTATTAGCGAATCCAGAAAAAATATATTTCTTGAGTCAATAAACTTACCAAGTCGCGATGGCCCAAGTACTGATAGCGGTGAGCATAGTAATATTGCGGTTTGAAGACATGCTTTCGTTGAGATTTGTGCCATAGAATCCGCCGAGGACAAAGTTACTTGCCACTGGAAATAAGATGATCACGAGGGTTGTGTTCTGCGCCGCCACCAAGATCTTGTAAATCTTCCAAGTCTTATCTCGGATACTACCTTGCCAAATTTGATAATAGTCGGCACGTAAAGGCACGCTAATATCTCCTCCAATGTTGCTTTGCTCCTAGTTGGAATTTTTAAGTCTATTCAATCAAGTGGATTTGCAAGAATTTGTAGCTGTGTTTTTAATATTATAAAGATTTTTTTCAAGATAAATTGTTTTTATGGGTGCATTTAAAATTTCTGATTAGGAGTGAAGTGATATAGAGGGAGTATTAGTGTGCCTTTACGAACCGACTAGTGATACAAAAATAGATTTCACATTGATTGGACCATAATTTACAGACCCAAAATCCTCAAAAAGTCCCCCAATATCTTTATCCAATAAATCGAATCTCCTGAACTATGTTCATGGCTTCGTGCCGCTACCGTACAGATTGAAGGTTTCGTCTGAAACTTCATCGTTTTCAAAATTTCTTTATGCAGTTCAAATTGAGAGGCCTTACCAATGGCTATCGTATAATCCCGTCTATTTTGAGTCTTTTGTAGTATCTAAATTGCGAGGAACTTGCAATGACCACCGTAAAATCCCATGTGTTTTGGGTTTCTTATAAGAATCTAGACCACGAGGAACCTGCTACGAACATCGTAAAATCCCATCGGAATAAGCCAACTGTATGTTGGGTCTGAAAGTTCTAATTTCTTTTAACCCCTTTCGCATGGAGGCAGTGGATGACGAGGCAATGCTGTCATTTCTGATAGCTATGCCACCACCATCGTATACGGGAAACAGTCGTATTAGTAGATATAATGTCGTATGTATATCAAGCTGTAGTCGGCTTGCTATATGCTACTTGCTTTTCAATCTTTACCGTCGATCAGTTCAATACTGTCAGTCAACATGAAGACACTTTCTACCTTTGTACCCATTTCCTTGTTTCTACAATGTGTTTTGGGCCAGACTCCTACTGCTACGATTACTTCAGATCAACCCCAGTTATCTGGTAATGATTCTTTCTACCAAGTTGTTCCTACTGGCACCGACATATCCCCCCAGGCCACTGATCCATCTACACAGAATAAGTTCGGAACCAAGCTTACCCTCTGGAAAGATTGCAACAAAAGGTTTGGAGCCGGTGCTAAAGACAAAATCAATCAAGCATACTATGATACATGGCTTATTTCAAAGTCGGACGGCGTCAAGGAAAATATTGATTGGAACGGCGCTGCCGCACTTGAATACTTAGGCCCTCCAGGTTACAATACGAAAGCCCGATCCGAGATTCAGGCCGTGTTCGCAAATTTGGCTACTGTCATTTATAGTACTATCTTACCTGATTGGACTATCCGCGCCGTTTGTGATGATCCAAAAAATGCGTGTAACAGCGTGCCAGAAAACCAATGCCGTGCTGAGTAAATCAACCATTGACATTCTATCATCATTTTACTAATACAAGATAGAAACTTATTCGAAGGAGAAAATACAGGTTCAGCTCTACATGCCTATTCGACGAATGACGATGGCGATGGCTATCCGGCTATCAACTTTTGCCAGGGTTTCTTTAACACAAGGAGTTTGGGAGATGCGATCAAATTTGGAAGCGGTCTCAGAAAGCCGTACATGCTTGATATTACAAATTATGAAAACAGAGCAACCATCTTTCAAGTGAGTATACAAGAAGTATCTTAAACCCACACGCGAATGCTGACCAAAGAGTAGCATGAATTAACCCATATAAATCTGGCTGCTGATACCCCGGAACCTAATATTCCTATTTATGATATGAGCCTAGAATTGAGAGACGACAGCAAATTTATGGGATACCAGGTAAAAATCGCCAACGGCCCGCAATTGTCGAAGACTTTAGCTCGTTGGGAAGGAGAAGGAGGCACAACACCAGGCAATGGTGCCTATTGGATCCAACGAAACGCGGATAATTTCGCTTACTTTGCCTTGGCCACATACGTGCAATCAAAGATCAACAATGTATACCCACATCTACCGATCGTCACAGATACACTTTTTGGGCCCCCTTATTGGGACAAGAACCCCCCCGCCAATATGCTCGCCCAGTTTGCAACCGACTCAGATGGCAACTTATATTTGAACTCTACTGTAGACCTTTCAGCGTCGAACACAAACTTCACGGCTGATGGTATCAACAATTATCCAGGGTGTCCTGACAGGCTGGACCCCGCCGGCGCTGATGTTGCCAACTCCACTACAACTGCCCCCCTTACAATCAAAAGTTTCATCCCAGATTCTGCCTATCCAGACGAATATCTGAGAAACGTTTCCTCCTGGATGTCCGATTTATACTCCGAGCTGCACCCCTCCACCACAGCGGCCCCTACCTCGACTGCTACTCCAAGTATTCTCACTATCACCACTCCAGCTGTTATGACTACCACCACTCCAGCTGCATCATACGCCACTGGAACCTGTTCATTCCATCTCAAAGAAACCCAAGACTGTGATACGAGCTCGAAGAACCTTTTCGCCATAATAAATCTCAAGGACAGCGCCGGCAACGACATTGGTGACACAAATGTCGGTAGCACAGACCCGATTGGAACCGGGATCAACGACGGCTCCAGCTATAGTTTCGACAGCAAACTACCGAATGTACTTGTGGTGACTGGTGAACATCAGAGTGATTATATACGATTTGCGTATGGCAGTGTGGTATGGACAAGCTCGACAGCAGCTGATAATGCAAGATGCAACGATGGTGGGTGGGATCCCAAGGAAGGACCTATTTGTGGGCAGCGAATTGGCAACCAGAACTCGGTGAGAAATATGGATTGCTTCTTTCCTTGTTAGAAGAAGGACGTTGGGTACGCCTTGGATGATGATATGTATAATACTGTATAGTTCTCTTTCCATTTGTAGACCTCGTGTAATGATTTATGATTATACCTTGCTGCTTCTGTATCAAATATTGTTCCTCTTCAAAGAATGCATGCGGTAATTTCAGCACGATAGGAGAGAGCACCGGTTAAACCGGGATATCCCCGAATTTACAGAAGGAAATCTTCGTGCTTGTGGATCCTCCCCAGCAGATAATGCCATTGGGTCCAGTCGCATATGTTGTAGCGCCTGGTACGCGATGATCAGGGGGAAGCCAAAGGAATGGCGAGCAGTACGGGCTATCACCCCTTCTCATTATCCACTCGCCCGATATGCAGTATTCACCCGGCTCGGAATCAAGGTAATGTTCATATGCGAAAGTGTCTTCCAAAAGTGCTTGTAAAATTTCTCCCGTTGGTATTGATAGCGGTTCGTATGTATTCGCATCCCAGACTCCTATCACAGTTTCAGTATTTTTCAAGTTCGATTCGCGCAGGTATCTTTTATCGGTAAAGTCCAGTGCTATAATCCTTCTGCTATCTAGAGAGAAGGTTACTGTATCAGGAGTATCACTATTAAGGATTTCTTGCAGAAATTCGCCTGATGTCGCATCCCAAACTCCAAGCATTCCCCCAAAGGTAGATACAGCCATCTTCAAATTTGGTGATAAGCATAATTCCATGATTCCTTCTCCCCATGGCCTTTGCTCGTCGCGTGCTCCTCGAGACTCTTTTAGAGTTAGGGGGTCAATCGTTCTTGTATCCCATAGTCTGATCATCTCATCCCATGAACCAGAAGCCATGATGTCTCCATTACTTGAAAAGTCTATCGACGATATTACAGACATAGAGCCCTTGAAAACTTTCACCAATTCACCAGTATGTATATTCCAAAAGAGAATATTATTGTCGTAAGATCCTGAAGCTAAGAGCGCGCCAGACTTATTAGGTGCAAATGCTATTGAGAGAACAGCAGCGGAATGACCTGTGAGTACTCTCAGTGTTTCACCCGTTTTTGTATCCCACAGACGGATGGTATTGTCAGTGGATCCAGAGGCTATAATTTCTCCATTCGGAGCAAACGCCACTGTATTAACACTCCCCGAGTGTCCCTCGAGCACTCGTAATAATTTTCGCGTGTTGACGTCCCAAACTTGAACTGTACTATCATAGGACCCAGACACAAGATGAACCCCATCTTTCGAAAAGGAGACTGTGTTGGTGGAATGGGGGTGACCTTCAAATGTGTGCAATAATTGGCCAGTTTTGATATCCCAGAAGAATATTGATGTTTTAGAACAAGACACCATAGTTTCGCCGACAGGCGAAAATGATATGGAGAGTACCGGGTGGTCACTTATGAGAGTATGCATCAGTATGCCCTTATGATCATACAAGCGAATTGTTTTGTCTGTACACGCAGAAGCAATGATGTAAGAATTTAACGGATTCGATGAAACGGCTAGGAAATCCACATTTACCGGTAAAGTCATTAACTCTTGCAACAACTGTCCTGTGATTGAATCCCACATACAAATACTACATTCGCGTATAGAAGCTGAAATGACTACCTTGTTATCCGGAGAGAATACCACTGCAGCTCCTCCGTGCTTATCCATTGTTTGCAGGATAGGACTCCAGTTTGGGGGAATTTTCGAGATTTGCTGAACCCAACCCGGGATGCACGCTTCAAATGTCTTTCGAACAATACTTTCACTTGGAGCAAAAGAAAGAGCTGAGCAATATATCTGCAAAGGAAATTGTTCCACGCCACGGTTATGAAGAATGAATAGTTTCGCGTCGTGAACGAACTCATATAACTTCGGGCTTTTGGTAACCTATATTATCCATAAATAAGATATCAAAAATGCTTCTAGAACGTTAAACTTACAGAAATACAAGATTCCAATAGATTTATTGCAAGAATACATTCCGAAATGTTTCCTGACCAACTAAGGGCTTCCAGCCAATGAAGAAAGTGAAGGGAAAGAAATTCATAGACTTGGTCTTCCAAATCACTCCTTATACTCTTTTCAAAATGGTATACCCAATAGAGACAAGCATATTGAGCATGGATTGGTAAGAACTTCTCTAAAAAGTATTCACTAAGCAAGTCTGAACGCGTTCCTGGTTCTTTGAGATTGCACAGGTCCTGTTTTAGACACCCAGGCTTGGATAAAAGTTCAAGGCATTTGGTGGCGATTCTTCCATGTGCTTCCCTCTCGTCGACATGAAACCGACTTGGACTCTTTTCCATTTTTCCGAAAAGAAAGTCTCGAAACGAGAGATGATAGATCCTCACAGGCTCGTCATCATACTTAGGTATGTCAAGCACGGAATGCAGAAGTTCTAAATGCCTGTGGACATCTACTTCATCAATACCGAGTAGATCGGTGATTGAAGTGATAGGCAATGGATCTGCGAGCGTAATGATTGTTCCAACTATCTCTTTAAACTCTTGGATGATAGTTTCTTCATCTTCCTCTTCATCTTCATCATTGGCAAGTAGCTGATCCAGAATTGGCTGGTATATTTTGTGATATCTAGATTTGTATGTTTTCCCACCATCTAAAATAGTTGCCAGACGCTTCTGTGGATCGAATCTTCGATCCGCAATGAAACGACATGCTGTAGCTGCAACGATGAATAAAGGTATAGCCATCTGAACTAGGCTGTTGAACTTTTCTCTATCAGGTGGCCAGTCGGACAACTTCCTACGGTTGGCTTTTATCCGTTCAAATTCGTACATAAGATAAGTTGAGATATCTTGCTCAATCGATTCTTTTGGAACTTCGTGTAGTATAAGATCTGGTGTATCCTTAGAGATCTTCTTGAAGCCTAAACGGATAGGTAGCTCTGGTCTGCTAGTCACAAAGGCTCGCAGGTGTATCTTCTTGGTAGTCATTGATAGACTTTCAAACTCTCTCAAGAGATCGATAATTGTCTCAATATATGCCTCTTCGCATTCATCAAGCGCGTCGATTACTATGATCAGTCTAGATGTTCGCGAAGAAGTAGCGAGCGGTTCGAAAATTAAGTTCTTAAATTGCTGTCGTAGATCTGCAGACACAATGCTCGCATTACGACTGATTACTTGTGCAACAGATTCTCTAATTTCCGGCATTTTGATCACCAATTGATGAGTGATTGTGGTGACAAACTTTTCGGCCTTTTGGCGATCATTCTCACCACGCTTGAAGAAGAAACTTGCCCCTAGCAATCCAGCGTTGTCAAAAGATTGAGCAACAGTACGTGAAATTGTCGATTTCCCCGTCCCAGCGCTACCATTAAGCCAGAATATGCACTTACCATCAGGGTCCTCGGCCCAATCTGAAATTTGTTGCTGTAGCTTCACTCGTGTATCGGGAAGGCATTTAGGCTCGTTTTCGGTTTTATGTGAATCAAAGTTGGCACCTTCCGCGACAGGTAGCTTTTGCAGGTCTATCTTTTCCGAGAGTACCGCTATGGATTCTTGGATATATTGCAATTTATCTAGTTCTGCGAGCTTTTTGCGAAGGATTCCCAATACCTGATACGTAAGCTGCCTGTCGCAACTTTGAGCATCATCCTCCACTTTCCTGACGAACTTATCGCGTCGAGTCTCAAAATCCAGAAGCTCCTCGTTCTTCCAGAAAGATTTCCAAACTCTCTTTTTAGTGGACATTTCGTATGTTCGAATGGCTGAGGCAAGAAACTTTAATACCAGGGCGTAAAGGTCGACCAAAGAGTTTTCGAAGTTTTGTGACACTTTCGATGAAGGCAAACATTGCAAGTAGTCAACATAGACTTTCAGTCTGTCTATTGTGTCGAATGCAACTTTGAGTCCAACGAGTAGGCTGCCCATGGAATGACTATCCGAGGTAACAACCTATAGTGAATCCGTCAGAACGAGACTAATGAACGCATTGCGAGTTTACAACTCCTAAGCAATTCTGTTTGTGCGGGGTGTTTTATTAATAGTACCTGCAGTAAAAGACGAATACCAGCCCATGGTAAACCAACATGCAGAGGATCTACATTTGCGATGATATCCCCCATTTGTACGAGTTTTCCGATCGACGATGTAATTTTGGCCGCGACGTCTCGTATCACAATATGCTGATTTTTATAAGAAAATCGCCATTGTTTTTCTTCGCAGAAAGCTTGCTTCTTTTTGGTTGATTCATACACTTCATCGATGTCTAGTCTAACGTTGGCTTGAGCCTTATTTTGTCTGATAATGGCTTGGTCTTCGTTGTTAAGAGTCTCCATTGCCTTATCAAATAATTCGGTTTGAGTACCTGGCCTGGAACTTTGCAGCACCAGCGGGCGTATTAATTCGAGGGCCATTTTCAAGTACGGAAAAGCCTCAAAAATTCAAAGCGCCAAAATATTACTGCAATTCATGGTGATTTAATCGTACAAAATTATGATTTAATGGCATACACTGATGATTTGCGAGAGATGTAGCTCTGCTAAAGTTACATCATGAAAAGTCGAAAGGCTCTTCATGAAATAGTACCCCTATAGTAGTGTCGCAGGTCAAATGAGTCTGCATTATGAGCGGTAATTGTAACAGGGTCTTCTGTAACGTGTGAAGAATAAGGAAACGATTTACAGGCTCCCACACTGATGCATTGCGGTTCTTATCACGCGGTTAACCACCATTGCGACGTTGGCTAGATGTAACCATGCATCTGCAGGGAGTATATCCTCAAGCGATTTGACGAAGATATTACAGATATGCAGCTGTTGACCGATCGGAGCATTCGCAGAAGCCCCGCTTCAACTTGCAAGGCTGGCTCGCGATATTGTCCAATGAACTTCAAGAGCCCCCTGCAGCACCCCAACTTCTCGATTTCGATGAAGGGTTGAGCTGCCTAATGAGTTGTCTGTAAGCCCTACCAGACATGAGAGGGCGGCAACCTGCAGAAGGCACAATTTGCCACACATATATACTGTACACCTAATCAAATGGAAAGTATCCGGTATGTTGGTGAAAAATGAACGATAACGCACCACACGAGTAGGGTTGTCTTAATGATGCATGAAAAGCTAGCATCGATAATTTCTAATTTTGATGCATTCAATAATTCTGCAATTAAGTCTTCAAATGGAGCGAAAATATGACGACGACCATATGAAGTTAGGCCATAAACATCATTGTCCAGTGGAAACATTCAACTAATGGTTCCAGTGTTTATGTTTATGCGGAGCGGGGTGGTGATTCGGCATTCGCTTATAATTCATAAGCCTCAGTTGTGGCTCGAGTATGGACAGAAATTCGGCGTTCGCTTGAATTGCACGTGAATGCTCTTTAAATATGGAGATTTATGGGGAAGTATCGGCGGCGCCTGTTGGAACAGCTCAAGCGAATACCGACAACGAGCAAGAACAACTTCTATAAAGCACCCATCCATTCCAGTTATTCATGATGTATCTCCTTCTTCTACAACGACCAATACCATCATCATCATGTCTACCTCTACCAATTCCACTTCAGCAGAAAAAGCCACCATTTTGGTGATCCAGGGCGGCTGGCAAACCGCTCAACCATATGATGCTCTCGTGAAGCAGCTCATATCTTTGGGCCACCCTACTTTCCATCCCACCCTCCCAACTTGCACCGATTCAGAGGATCCAGCCTTCCCGTCCAAGACTCTCCTCGATGACGCTCTTGCCGTTCGTCAGGAGCTCGTTCGTCAAATAGAGGATGAAGGCAAGCTTGTAATGGTTGTGATGCACGCAAGCGGAGGTCTAGTCGGCAGTGAAGCCGTCACAGAAGAGCTTACTCGTGCTCATCGAAAAGCAAAGGGATTGTCCGGAGGTGTCGTGCATCTCTATTTCTTCAGTGCATTCATCATACCAGTTGGAGATTCAATCTGGACTGCTTTTGGTGGCGAACACGAACACATCGAGATGAGAGTAAGTAATCAAACAACCTCTTGATTTTCTTGAGATACTAACATAGCTTAGCCGGATGGCAGATGCGCTTTGGAAGATGCCGCGACAACCCTCTATGCCGAGCTTCCAGAGGAAGAGGCAAAATTATGGGAGTCGAGACTAGTTCTTCAGTCTTCGGAGTTCCTCAAAACGAAGCTTACTCGTGCGGCATACAATTATGTACCTTCTACATATCTTATCTGTGAGACCGACAAGGGTCTTCCAGCGCAGTACCAGGGTATGTTCGCGGAAAAGGCGAAATCCCAGATTGACAAATGGAACGTGGGAAACGCACCGATGTTGAGTCAAACGGTGGCATTTGCAGAGAAGCTTTCCGCTGTGGCTCAGAAGGCTATTGAGAATTGATAGCTGCATGTATCTTTATCGGCGCCATGGATGATAGATGGGCGTGTTTGATTATTGTTCTGTTTTGTTGCCAAAAGCTTCAATTATTAGTCGCAAACCTTCGAAAGGTTGCCTTATACCAAGAGATTTCATGTTCATCAGCTAGTCATAATTGTTTCTTACCTATCCGTTCAAGTTCCTAATAACCTTCGTGGATTGAATTGCATTGCACAATGAGTAGTAGATAGAAATCAACGACAACAGCTACCCCACTATTAGCCAAGCTGGCGGAGCCAAGAAAAAATAGCTTCGTCAACCAATTCTGTCAAGCTTCGAGCTAATTGAACCCTAACCCTTTAATTGAGTTGTTGCACTTTATGAACACACGTTTTGTCATCTAGCCATTGGTAGCTTAGATTAGAAAGCTAAACAATGCGAGTTACAGCCGGATCAACCTCTATAGGCGCAACTTTCGGCGTGGTCAGCCCCAATCGAACCTCATTTCAATGCCATTATCCGAAAACCCGAACACCTTGGAAGCTCGATATTGATCCCAACTAGGCAAATAGATGCTGTACTGATATATGTGCGCCGTTAGTAAAACCAAGAACAATAAAATTACTCCTAGAGACTTCATATTCATGTGCGCTGCGATCTCGTAAATCTCTCATCGATGCGTCGCACAGTAAAACGGTATATTTCCTTAATCCAAGCAATATGTTTGACTTCTTCCAATCCTGCCGACTGCGATTTTCTGTATGTTATTTTGCTTAATATGTACATAGTTTTGCAATTCTATACCGTTCACCCGGAGTTACAATAACTCAAACCCCAGAAAGTGCCAAATCCCAAACGCCTTCTACCCCCAGAAGCCAAAATAATGGCACAAAACACTTTTGTGCGACTCCCAAATTCCTAATCCCAGCCGTGATCCCCATCTAATATCCCAAAATTGTAGTTCGCAGCTCCAGCGCTGGTGCCAAGGCAGACCATTGCCAAGAATAACTTCGAGCGATGAAAATAACCCACATCGTGAAAGCCGGCTCTCCAAACCCCACGGTATCTATCCTTGAAGTTCGATTTTTATTTGCATACCATTCCCCATTAATTCAGCATGAAACAAAAACAGCAACAGCTGGAAAAACAGGTACAGCAGTTACTACAGCAGCCATTCTTCTCTTCTGATTTCTCCTTCGATGTGGATTTTGGTGTTGACTGTATTCTGATGTTAGTTATCCGTTGTTTAAGTTTGGGTGGCTCCATTTCTGCTTACGGATTGGCTGGAAATCTCGGTGACCGTCATGGGTGCCTTCAATGCTGGTTGTTTGCTGGGACTCATTGTGCTGATGGATCTTAGGAGAACTTGTTGATTTTGGGGTTCTATTGAATGTAATTGTGATCGTGATTGGGAACTGATCTCGTGCTGGTATCAAATAACTTTCACTGTCGAGCCGCGAGAGCTATTGGTTGGTGTTTATAATATAGTAAGTCGTGATCGCGATTTCATGTATTTGAAAACCAAATCAGAATCAAAACACGAAACATTTATTTCGGAGCACGCGCACATTGGCTATATAAGGCTATTCAGTAAACATCGTACCCATCCCCAGTGCAGATCTCATGGCAGTGTCATCGTTTAATGATCCCACCGCGCCACTAACAGTGACTAACTCCTATTAATACGCAAAGGAAATTGGAGGGTACGTGGAGCGGTGGGTACGCTAAATATTAAAGCCTGGGCAGTGAAAACCTATAATTAATATCCTCGTCCATCCTCTAGGATGATGTCAGCTCAACCCACCGAAAAGGTGTTCTAACTTCTTAGACGTAGGATTAAACCAACGGAGGAAGAATAACTATATATTACGATGCCAATAATGATTTCAATCGTGGTAAGGTCTTGGAAAATCGGGACTCCCGGAAAAACGATTTGGTTGGGCTCTGCCTCCTTAATTGAAGTTCGGAAGTCGTAGAGGTAAGATCATCGGGATGTTCGGCATGGACCGGCAAAATGATTACCGGATTCACAGAAGATCTACCGGTGACCGGGATAACCTACTTCTATAGAAGTGGGAGTGTATCCAACTTTTATCAGATCCCCTAAATTCACTATCAACTGGAAGGTCGGTTTTGGAACTTTCAACGGCTTGAGAAATAAGACACATCGAGATGTGTGTCTCATTGATGTTGGGTTTACTCATGCCGGTACATACAAGCAATTTGTTGGTATCGAATGACGCAGTTGCTATTGGCTAATTGACCTGACGCATGACACTACTTAGTCCATTACCACTACTCTACTCTCTCTCAACTATGATCTCTCATCGAGCTGTTCCCACGATGCACAGGAAGTACGGCTGGAGAGGTAGGTAGGTACCTGTAGTGAGGTAGATGGTGCACCAGCGCGCAATAACTCGTCAGCTCGGATCTAGGACCTTGGTTTTGTCTTATGTCTATATCAAATTACGACACTTCCTATCACATACGACCATAGATCAAGGAGAATTGGGCATCCCGTCCGCTCTGCCATACACAAGCCTTGAATCGGTGGATTAGTAGTTGGGTGGGTGACCACCAGCGAATCCCCACTGTTGTATGTTAGTAGTTATTACTTTTGCTAATTTGCACCACCAACAGCCATCGTGTAGAAATCGATTGATTTTTAAGCTCTGAATGGCTTAACGCTCTGATGTTGAGTATGCAAAGTTCGTTTTTACAGTTGGTTAATGTGTGAAAATTTACCTTTGGGGGGTGCGGGGAAGAGTAGATGCCCTAAATTCTCCATCAATAATTCGAAGATCGATTTTACAAGTCTGAACAGCCAGAGGAATATAGATGTACGTATAAAGAATTTTGTAATTTGTTTTGAGCTTTTTGTAGTTGCTATCAAATCACCACGTCCTCATCATCATCTACCGTACACCTCCCCGGCGCTGCATATACACGGTTAATAGCTTCTAGGAATTTTGCAGCTGGCAGCTCCTCCATCAATTCCTGTACATCCTGCGCTTTATCATAAAACTGAGCCCCGTACTCCTTCATCATTTCAACTTTCTCATCCATCCTCAATGCCACATTCAACCTCCCTATATCCCCCGGCTGCTTCCAGCCAAGGTCATACCTCAGCACCCACACGCCATTCCCGTCCTCTGGCCACCCGAAAATAAGCACCCTTTTCTCCTGTTTTGTCTCTTCTAGACTGTTCCATCTCACCAATGACCGCTCTCTATCGTCTTTCCACCAAGTGGCTCCAAGTCGTCGCAGCTGCGTGCAAAATGCGTCTTCTTCCGCGGGGTCAGATGATCGATTGGAGGGGTGCATACGATTTAGAGCAAGGGAAAGAATATCGAGAATATTGGCTTTTTTAATAAGCATACCACCCGTGGAAGGATACCCATACACGATACATCCTTTCCTGCGGAATGTGCTTCGTACTCTGTAATCGAACCCCGAGTACGGATGCCAGTCGTAGTTGTTGTCGCGTTCTTGGCGTTCTCGCAGCAGCTGTTCGTCATCTTTCTCAGCTTTAGGTGGAAATACCATACCCTGATAATCAGGCGAAGGATTACTGGCAGGCCGCCGGTTAAGGAATTGAAATGGATTCAGTGGATTGAAAGGGACCCAGAGAGCGGCGCTACGAGCTACGTTAGCCATAATAATATGAACGTTTCCGGAGTTGTGATTCACCAGGTTGCAATGCCGATAGTGACGATACTAATCAGCATCCTCATTGTGTAACTCGAAAACCTAACAGTGTCAGGATCAATTGAGAATGATTTTACTCGTGAATATGGGTGTTTGGGGTAATTAATGGAATGAATCAGGCAACACTATAAATAATCGATCACAAGGGCACAGATCGTACTGCGCCGCTGCATTGCAGCCACTGTATTGCAATTCGTAATGCACTGCTAGTTACGTATATTTCTTTTACGAAAATGCTGTTGTATGGCAATTCATCACCTCTAATTCGCCCATGAGTTTTAGGTACAACTTTATAATAAGATGTCGCCAAATAAGATATCATGATACAATCGAGGAGACAGTTGCAGCAAGGTAGGCGACTGTGCTAGCTAAGCTAAACGCGCCATTCTAATCTCGAGGATTTAAACCCTCACTTCATACTTGGCTTCACCATTCATGGTACTTGTTTATCAATTGATGCCCATAAATCACCAAGTTGTTAGCAATGTATACGAATTCCTTTTCGTTTGAAAGTTCACTAGTCATAATGGTAGATATAAAGTCATATCTATCTTCGTACCTAGTTGTTCCTAGGCAACAGTATATCCCTCGAGACTACCGATTCATCTACGTTTTTTTTTCTCGTAATCTTGGGAGCAGGTTGTCGTCATTCTTTCGAGCGGCTTTTTACATCCATGGTAATACTTATCATATGAACTGAGATGGCACGAGACTGTAGAAATGAAGTTCACCGGGGAATTGGCCCGATTACATAATTAAACCTACAGCAATCATTTCCTGAGAATTGCTACTGTGTTCTGTTAATACGCTAGTCCAATGATCGGGATGTTCTCACGGCTACATATTTCATTGCGTCTGCTAAAGTACTCGATGTGAGACACCACATACCGATGAGATACTCGCAAACATGAAACCACTTCCATCTCCGAAAACAATATCGCATATCACCATATGTAGAATATAGACTACAGTATACATTATGAAAGCGGTTGATATTCTTCTAAGCAGTCAATTATTGAGTGCTGCACGCATAATGCGATTAATATCGCGAAGCTCACTTCCCTCTCATATCGCCGGATCCGTTTTCTATCTCCATTCTCTTTATAACCATGTCTAACACATACCCTCCTCCAAACCTCACAAGCAACCTACCCAATTAACAAATCCATCCGCCGGGTCAATAGTAGTTAGTATACAACAATACATACCAATCCACTCAGATCATCATGTCCACCACCCGCAGCACGCAAGTCGGCAGCGAAGATCCGCATCTCCAGCGAGGTCAAGTCCTCAAACCCCATGCTGCATTAACCGGCCTACGAGTCCTGCAATTACTTATCGCGATTGTGATACTTGGCTTGGCTGGGTATGTCGTTACATTTATCTCGTACTCGGGGGCTGGGTTGGAGTTATTTAGTGTATGTTGTTTTCCTTGTCTTCTTCCATGTCAACAGGTGCTGCAATTGAGCAGGTTTATACTGCAGAGTTAGGACAAAAGCAATTGGAATGAATCTTTGCTAACACACGCAAAAAAAAAAGGCATCAGCGACCATCCTCGCAATCCTATATATCCTGCTCTCCACCCACCGTTTCACAAGAATCTACTCGTACTGGGGAATCTGTTGTTTAGACGTCTTTTTCATAATCTTCTGGTTCATCTCCTTCATCGTAACATCCTATCAAGTTGCGCGTACCCGCCATAACGGATATTGGCGCTGCGGATTAGTCTTCTGCAATTGGTTTCGCAGGGACTTGTTAGAGTTGGAGGAGAGAGATGATGACAGTGGAGTTTTATTCGCTAGAGGATTGGGAGACGAGGGTCCGGTGTTGAAAAGAGCGACAACGTCGTATGGAACTTTTAGAGCAGTGATGATTGCTGCGGCTGTGCTTGGGGCGGTTGAGTTGTATGTTTTTCCCTTCTCCTTTACTCCTTTTTCCCTGATGGAGATTCAATTCTTTGGGGTCCGATTCCGATTGACTAACACACGCGGATAGTATTCTCTTTATACTTACATTCTGCATGTCGCTTAGACAAGCTCATCAACAGCATGGTAGAGGTGGGCATCGTACACCGTTCTCCAAGAAGCAGTATGAAAACCAGTCTCATATGGAAATGCAACCTCAGGGTTTTGGCGGGAGAGAGAATGATCATCAGCCGATTGTGCCACCACAGTCGGGGCCTGGTGCTTAAAGGGATCACACAAACGAGATGAGACAATGACCGAAGCAAGGGGAGTTGAAGTTTAGCACTGTTGTGAATTCTATGTACAACCTCGCGGAAGTTGGTGAAAAAGATTGGCATTCAAACATTTCGTATTATTAATTTGCTTTTATGCTGTGCAAAATAATTGCAAATTTCGTGTTTTCCACACCAAATGAATGTAAAGACTCATGTGACCGATTGATGTATATGCAGCGCATAATCTTTCCCACCATCACTTCTTCATAACATCATCAACCACCTCCCAGAACTTATCCTCATCCAACACCGTTCCGAACCCAGAACATCTTGCCAACGGTCCCAGCCTTTTCTTCAATTCTTCGAGTTTCTTGTCTTCTACTACTCGCCTAACATCATACTTTTCCACCATCATAAACCATGCCTGAACGGGAGTAATCTCGATTTCGCTGCTTGGTAAAGATAGTGACATTTCGTGTAATTGTGCTAGAGAGACGGATGGACATGGCCAGGAAGTGTTTACATTTGCATCTTTGTAGTTGAATGTCGACGTGGGCGCAGGTCCGTACATGTATGATGTAGCCATCATTTCATGGCCACTCTCACCGTGTGTAGAGGCGCATTTATCACCTTCTGGTATGTGGAAATGTGTTCGACAGGGATGTTCGAGTCTGTATAAAGATCAGTGAGATATATGGAGTAATGGCTCGCATTGTAGACTTACGCAAGAATAAAGTTTATTGCTATCATAGAAAGGATAGTATCACGTGTAGGGGCTTGAGGTGCAGCTGTTGTCGGTATGGTATCTTGTACTTCAATGGTCTCGCTAGAAATTGAAGGCAATGGTGTGGAAAAGTCAACTGTGCTCCAATCTATATCCATTCCTTCCCATCCGGTTAAGTTATTGATGTTATCGGACAAAAAGTCCCCCGGGCTGACGTGTAGGCATGTTGAGTTGATGAATTCGTCAAATTCCACACTTATGTGAGTATTCGATGGTATTAAAGGGCCATATGGTATGGATTGACCTGCTGATGAGTAGCCTAGCATCTGGGTATTATCTAATACGGTATTATCTTTTGATATCAGGGCATTGGTCTGAAACCCGGGGGACATAATCGTATCGACATAGCCGGAGAGCATATTATCCTGAGCCGTTAGATAGCTGGTTGTGTCGTCCAAAGAATCACTTAATGCCGGCCTACGTGGGGCACAGCTAGTGGGCTGCAATCCTCCAGCTGTGGAACAGACATTAGGGGCCTGTTCTCTAGAGATAGTGACAGATAGAATCGTCTTTATAGCACTGTTCTCTTGCTGTAATGTTGTTGCTTCTTTTTGTGTTGCCGCAATCATATCCCGAAGACGATTTACATCGTCTTCAAGATGCTTCACATAGTCTTCTTTACGCTGACGATGCTCTCTGTGTTAACGGTTAGCGTATGATGATCACAGGAGGTTATGAAAGAGTTACATTTGTGCTTTCCTGACCTGCGCTCTTCGATGTGCCTTCTGGGTAGCTGCGGATTGTGGTTTTTCTTCTCCTCCCTTTCCTTCTTCATCATTGGCTTTCATATTGCATCAGTATCATCAAATTGAATATATGAGAAATCAAGCTTGCGTAATGAAAGTCTGTATTTTCCGAGGAGCTTGAATTATTGCACACGACTTGAGAATTGATGATCGAAACTTCACATGGCTGAAAACGTGAAAGCCCCATACTTCCGGGCAGCGGGCCGTGATACGCGCACGCATGGCAAACATGGAAATATAGATATACAGCACACAATGAAATATTGGGGGGTTATATAATAGCAACTTATGATGCCGGAATTGGAGTCAAGGTGGAAGAACTCACAAGCGTTTGATTTTGTTTTATTAGGCATAAATTTAAGCGTCTTGGAAGATATTTTATCCACCGAACGCTGCCAAAAATGGGCAAAGGAAGCATCACCGGTCGACGGGCCTTCGTCCGCCATGATGAATGTCTATAATTGCCCACTGGTCGCAATGGATTTCAAATGTATGGTAGTTCCACCGTAGGCTGATAGCAGGAGTTTACGAACACCCGTCGATGCTGTTGCCTAGGCCGTACACCATATACGGATATCGATAACTTCAGCGCTTGTATCGTGAATTGAAATCATCGATCAAAGAATGAACGCTTCTGTAAATAGGGATGCCGGGAATAGCTGGAAGATATCAGTGATTTCTTCGAATCTTGTGACCAGCTCGTGAAATTGACAACTTCCATTGACGCAGGAAAGATCTGCAATCTGGAGGTCAGGCATGTGTCAGATGCGGCCGCGTTTGATTCTTTAGATACACAAAACTCCTTGAAGAAGTTAAGTGGATGGATTTAACCAGTTTTTGAAGGCAATAATGCATTTATACGGGTGATAATTGGTGATTGGTTTTGTTATTCCCTAGCTTACCAAGCTGATGTAAACATCAATTGCATAAAACTCCACACCTCCATTTATGCATGACATAATTATGTAATGTTGCAAACGAGATCTGAGAATCCCCTCATCACATTTAGCACATATCTCCTCGGAGGAGGGGGTGCCCCAGTTCATAGGACGTGTAAAGTGGGTTTGAGCCGCCATAGGCTTAAATTAGTAGGATACTCTGTAATTGAAACAACCTCTAAAAATTTTGCAGTGCATAACTATTTATAAATTTAAGGTTATTGCGAAGAATATATGTTCAACTTCAGCTCAAAGGATATGTCCCTTACGTCTTTCATTCATTCATCCACCCAGTCGCGAGTTGTTATCATTCAGTTGAATGAAACTCGTATTCACGATGTGGTTCAACCGCGGTATTTCGTCGCAATTGGTTCATTCTATGCATAAACAACATATAGGCAGAATAGGTAGCTGCCGATTTATATCTAACTAGAAGAAAAACTAGGGGTCTTCCCAATTCGGATCTCCATTCAGGGATGAGGTGCTTCGTGTTGGGTACCCGGATCACCGGAGCACTCCAAAGTTTTCCTTTTACTCCTTTGTACCGGCAACCCTTAAACTCTTTCGGTAGTATGATTTGGCATCTGCATTCAATATACCCTGCTTTGCGCTCGGCCAATTAGTCAATATGTCCATTCTCAGCTATTTGTCAGTTCGGAGAATATTGATCTGTCGAACATATGTATCGACCTCCGGGAAAAGGCATTCTTGCTGGCTTAGATATCAACGGCATCTTGACGTAGTATTATATCATCCCACAACAATTTCATGAATCATAACAGAACTATTACTCATCTCAAGCGCCGCTCCTCAGATTTTCCAAATCCAACTTAACATCATCCAATAGATCGCTCAGCTCACTTGCTTCCATCCTATCGTTCAATCTCCCCACCCCTCTCCTTAAATGTTCAGTCAACTCCGAAAGCTGCCCGAAACTCTCAGCATATCGTTTCTGTATTCCCATCCCGGATTTTGATAAGAGTGCTGTGGATAGTTGTAAGAGCGCGGTGTGGAATTCGAGAACGAGTGCCGGTGTTGTAGATGTCGATGACGTGAGGCTCATTGATGACGTCGTTATTACGACAGAAAGCCAGTCTTCTTTGATGAAGGTAGTCGTTTCATTATCTATGACGGCGAGTAGGATGCGAATTATTTGGAGACCGCGCGAACACTCAGAGATTAGGAGTGAAGCAGTCGCCGTGGACTCAGTAATTTTCCTGATGCTATTGAGATCTTCGTAGACGACTTTCCAACCATCTTGCTCCAGGAAAGCTTCAACTCCGTCCTCGGTAGTCATGATTCCCTCAAGTGCAAGCAAAATTGGATATCTGAAATCGGAACTTTCCTTAGAGCCAAGTTTATACAACTCTATAAACATATCCATCATTCCAGCGCTTTCTTTCCGCAAATTTTCATTCTCATCTTCACGGATCCAGATGGCCAAAGCTCTTATACTTGCAAGTATGAGAGGGTCAGCCGTGACATCGTCTTTCATAGAGTCCCAAGTTAACGTGAGTCTTGTACCTTCTGAGGTGGCGGCGGTTCCTGCTCGAGCAGAATGATGCAACCCCGATGCTCCGGCAATTGATGCATCCCATCTATCGCGCATGTATTCTATCGAGAGGGACATGGTTTCTGCAATATCTTTCCGCAGCCTCAATAGCAAGTCTGGTGGCATAGCAAAAGTTGATGACTCGTCATCGAGACTTCGGACGAGAAATCCAATGAAACTAGATAAGATATCGAACGCGGATGCGAGTCGTTGTGAAATTGCAGAATAATCATCGCTATTTAATTTGGCTAAAAGTGATGGAAACGAGGATCGAAGATCGATTAACAACAAATTAATGAATAGATAAGAGAAAGGTTTACTGTCGGGGTCTTTAGAAGTAGTACTCTGGAAAAGTAATGGTGGGCATTGTGTGGGATATGCTTGGACAAGAGCCGCTGCTGCCTGTGTATAGGCCGCTCTAGCAACAAGCGTGGGTCTGCTTGATACCAGTCTTACAAACTGTGAAAATAGAGGCGGCAGCCAGTGGTTTTCGTTTTGAGGGCGAGCCTGAGAATGTTAGGTACGTATCCCCAGCAGGAGGGAGTGAAACAAACATACCTCTTGGGGAAGTTTTGGTAATAAATTTGCAATAAATGAGAAAAGGGTGACAGCGTCAGTTCCATTGAATACTAGTAGTAATTTAGGGATTACTTGACCGATACTTGATCGAACTGCCTGTACTTGCTGGCTGACCGTAGACCCGTTCGCCCAAGTAAAATTCAGAATGTCCAGCACTAGTGAGTGTTGTGAAGCAATTTCCGTCAAAGGAGATATATCTTCCAACTTCAGCAATGCTATCGAGCCTTCTGCTTGACTAACTATAGTCAATAGTGTTTGTAATACGAGTTGTGTAGTCTCAGGAGAACTGAAGGTTTTTAGCACGTGATTATCCCAGATAAATTTTTGAGTTTACCTTCGAACAAGTGATAACACTAACGGGCCGGTCCTCTCAACAAGATGAGGTTGTTTCCGGGATTCTTCTGGGAGCAGAGTAGCAAAGGTATGCAGTACCGAAACTGCGAGATCTACCATATTATTTGCGTGCGTCTTTTCAAGTTTGCCACTCACTTGGGCTCTCAGAAGTCGATCCAGGAACTTTGGAGATATGGATTCCCACAGGATACGTATCCGTTCGGGGTCCTTGGCGAGCTGTTGTTCGTTGTCAAGAACGGATTTAAGAAGAGCAAGTCCTACGAACCTGTAAGTATCGTCTTTTGACTTGAGAAGGTCTTTCATCTTCTCAAATGTTGCTTGAGGGTCGTCTAAAACTGTGGGCCCTGTATGTGGGCTCATTGAGCTCTCGGATACTTGTGCCATTGCAATTCTTTTTCTTCTCTCTATCAGATCCAGTATCACGATATTTGGTTGTGAAAATGATTTTAATGTATCAAAATAAAAGTTACAAAACAGGGCTGAAGGCTTGGCTTGGATAACGGGAAACTTTAACCGACTATCGGTATAATAATTCTCCGAAGACTCCCCGAGGCTCCCAAAGCGTACATTATCCTTGGGAGGATAGTTGTCTCAACTGTGCCACAGTCAAAGAAGATGCCATCTCAACATTCGAATGTATAAACATGGCAAGCTCATCTGGGAGCTATTATACATCTCAGCACAATGGGAACGCTTCGTCAAGTCGTAGTCCGACACACGCATCAATTGAAGATGATGATAGCGATAACGAGGAACCTCTTGCAGATTATACAATAGAACGGGATGTGCTAGCAGACGATCCCCTCGATGACGATTCCAATGTGCTTTCCTTTAAGCGCAAACAAAAACAACCTGCGACTTCTAAGTTTTTGTCTGTTTTCTCGCATAGTCGCTCAGCCTCGCGACAACATACACCATCACCACAATTAAGCACATCAAGTCCAGGAAATGGTCGCGAATTGAACACGCCTACGGGAAGCAATAGCCCCGCAGTGAAAGATGGAGGGCCAATGGATTGGTATGCTGAAGGGCCAGGTCGGAGAGTAGGATACGAAGATATGACGGCCATTGATTGGATCTTCGAATACACAAAGGAACGACAGAGGTTACGAATGCTATACTCGAGCGCGACGGGAGTGGTTGGATATATACGACAGACTTTGGATGCGAGCCAGATATGGATGATATTGATTCTGACTGGTGTTGCGACCGGAGTCTGTGCTGCAGGAATCGACATAATCACAGACTGGCTAGCAGATCTGAAGACAGGATACTGTATGGCTGGGGAAGATGGAGGGCATTTTTATTTGAACAAATTGTTCTGTTGCTTTGGGTACGACAGCGTTACACAATGCCGCGATTGGGTACCTTGGAGTCTCGGGCTGCATATAACTTCGGCTGGTGGGAAATGGTTCATAGAGTATTTCATGTTCATTTTATTTTCTGTGGGTTGGCATCCTCCCTTGTACGTTGCAAATTCATACTCATATCTCGTAGTTAACTTTCGCATTGATTGCAAGTGTCTTGGTACAGGAATATGCTTTGTATGCAAAGCATAGTGGAATCCCGGAGATCAAGACAGTACTAGGAGGCTTTGTGCTTCGGCGTTTTATGGGATTATGGACGCTAGTGATAAAGTCTCTAGGTTTGGTGAGCCCGATCCTATCATATTATCTCACGATGCCTGTTTACAAGTACTCACATTTACTAGTGTCTTTCGGTCGCATCTGGAATGTGGCTTGGAAAGGAGGGCCCACTTGTGCATGTCGCATGCTGTTGTTCAAATCTATTTATGAAATTGTTCATTAACATCAATGGCAATGAAGGTGTGTAGATCAACGGTTCAAAATATTGCATATTGGTCTAATACTATTTAGCTCGAAAGCGTGAAGTGCTTTCTGCAGCTGCTGCGGCCGGAATCTCAGTCGCTTTCGGATCTCCTATCGGAGGAGTCCTATTCAGTCTGGAGGTTTGTATCTGCTTTCATATCTTAGAAATACTGCTAACATCATGCAGCAACTTTCATACTATTTTCCGGATAAAACAATGTGGCAGAGCTTCGTATGTGCCATGACAGCAGCTGTGACCTTGCAAGCATTCGATCCCTTCAGAAGTGGCAAGCTCGTGTTGTATCAGGTGACATATAGCACTGGATGGCATGGATTCGAAATGATTCCGTTTGCGTTGCTAGGTATTCTAGGGGTGAGATAATCCTTATGTATGACTGTTCCCTGAGATCTAACAATATTAGGGCATCTACGGTGGGCTGTTTATTAAACTTAATATGAAGATCTTTGAGTGGAAAAAAACAGCTACTTGGCTTCCCGGCCCAATAGCACAAGTTATGATAGTTGCCACTCTTACTGCTCTGATCAACTATCCCAACCTCTACATGCGAGCTCAGTCATCCGAGCTCGTTTTTTCATTATTTGCCGAGTGTTCCAAATTCACCGATGATATGTTTGGACTCTGCAAAACCGGATCTGCTACAGGTAGCACTATACTTTTATTGCTATTCGCAGCCATTCTTGGATTCTTTTTAGCATCTATCACATTTGGATTGCAAGTTCCAGCAGGTATAATCCTACCATCAATGGCTATTGGGGCTCTCTTCGGACGGGCACTAGGAGTTATTATGGAAATATGGGTTCATAGTTTCCCAAATTTCTACGCTTTCACATCGTGTGAACCTGATGTCAAATGCGTTACTCCAGGAACTTATGCGATTATCGGAGCTGCTGCTGCTCTTGGTGGCGTCACGCGCATGACCGTCTCCATCGTTGTCATAATGTTCGAACTCACAGGTGCTCTGACTTATGTACTCCCAATCATGATTGCTGTCATGATTAGCAAATGGGTGGGCGATGCTTTCGGAAAGAAGGGTATTTATGAGAGCTGGATTCATTTGAACGAATATCCCTTCTTGGATAATAGCGACGAAACTCCAATACCCGATATTCCTGTACGGCAAATTATGACTCGAATCGAAGATCTCGTCGTACTTACAGCGACTGGCCATACGATCGAGTCCTTAACCAATGTTTTAGCAACTCATCATTATCGTGGCTTTCCAGTTATATCAGATGCCAGGGAAGCCATATTATTAGGATATATATCTCGCGGAGAGCTCTCATACAGTCTTAAGCTGTCATCCGAACCCCCACGATCACTCTCTCCTGGAACAGAAGCATTTTTCACCCACCAACCATTTGCCGATCCGCGAACAACACTCGATCTCCGTTCATGGATGGATCAAACACCTATAACCTTACCCTCACGATCCAACCTTCTTCTTACGGCCAATTACTTCCAAAAATTAGGTCTGCGATATGTATTATTTTGCGATCGGGGTGCATTGCAAGGATTCTTGACAAAAAAAGATGTCTGGTATATTTTAAATGGAGCGGAAGAGTCGAGGAAAACGAGTGCACAAGAGGTAGGGTTGGATAACACGGGTCTAGCGAGGGAAGAAGGAAGGGGTGAACATAGAGGCTTGCTGCATGGTCATGAGGATGATGTGCCACCACTTACGCCGGCCAGGGATGATGCACCAATGCTGTAAGATTTAGATAGAATTGAATTCATTAGAAAGTTTTGTTATAGATTTCCGCACTTGACTATTAGTTCAGGCTTCTATCAATAATTTCAACTTCGGATGAGAGTGCTCAGATGAATATTGATATATTGTTCAATTGGGTTCTAATTACAAGGTATCCAAACCCCTTTTACAATCTAAAAGGGGATGTTGAGTTTTGGAGTATGGTTTATGAGTTAATACCCGGTGAGTTTTTCCCGCAACGCCCACAAGAATTCGATCGAGCATATATTGCAAAGAATGAATTATTAAGCATTGTCTTGGATTTAAAATTGTACCCCAGAATCTAATTTATCTAGCCAAGTTCTTTTGAAGTGAGGTGAAGAATTACTGTATAGCATTACTGTAGTAAAGTCGCAAGCTGTGTTCTTGAGAAAAAGAAGCATTTCGCTTATTGTGCCGACAACTTCTTTTACTGGTACCAGTAAGACCTCACCCACCGAGTTACGTATCACGGGAGGAATAGTTCTAGAAAGCTATTTTACCAAACAAGGAGTTCTTAGTGGTACCCAATTGATTTCGTTCGGGAATAAGTCCTTATACGAAGTGAATGCCTGATAAATTTCGGGCGAGATTGCGAGATAGAGAATTGTATATGGATGTTCGTAGGTGATGAGACTTTTGTTGTTGCATGAGTGAGAAGTCGGTATTCTTGTGGTACATAGGCTCTCCTGCAGCTGTCTTGCTACGGTCATCATCATATTACGCTTTTGCACAATCTCACATGCTGGGGAAGGAGCTGCAGTGCGATGATTGAGGGGTATCTGAGTTTCATACCGAGTATGTATTTACCAAGTGCATCGCAGTTGAGAGTCTTACAGCACCACGCCTTTCTGAAGTTCATCAGTCATAATGATATACTCGAGTATCATGTTTTTATTTGTTTGTTTACATTCGAAATTAAAATAATTAAGTAATTTCGGCGATGATATCAAATTAATTTAGGTAGGTATGGTAGTGCTGGTATATTCTGCTAGGTACCTCCCTAGCCGTTCCTACGAATTGCCCAAACATGCTTTTATTTGGTTGACACACCTTTCAGCTCTGTTTGCTAATCCCTGAACCACGCCACACCACAATCTTGAATCTTGATTGCACTTCTTCAGGTTACGAAGCACATGAATTCTACCCGAGTAGGTATAAGCAATCAGTACTACATGAGGTAATTCAGAATGTTACAATGTAGCGTGGCTCATATACACATCAAACTTTACAAAGCTTCCATTTGTTCTGGTATCACATCTACGAATGCATTGCATCACCAACCAACTGAGATGTGGCCAATGTAATTCACTGATGACTTTTGCATAGCCCCTCCAACACGCGCTCACCATCACTGAAAGGCAAATTGTATCATGTATGCCTCGATTGCCAAGCCACTTGTTCGTCTTACGATCCTGCCTTTTTCAGAAGCTCTGAATGGCCCCACCATTTAAAGTCATTCCATCGAAAGTCTGTGCCCAAAATGAGGGGCACTTTCCAAGCCATGGTTGTAATCATTGACTAGGGCGGTGAAATTTAAAGTGGCTGTGAATGCGTCACCCCGCCCAACAATTACTTTACCAACACCTTTCCCTCTACTTAGTCTCCTCGCTGTGATCCTTCTAATCACTTTCGTCTCATCTTCGTCCCATCTCATCCAACAAAATCATCACAACCTTTTCAATTTCTTAACAAAAGGGACTTCAATTGACACCCTTTGAAAACTTTCAATTTACAGATTCAACGTCCATTGAAGAATGGGGGTAAGCTTTTAAATTTTAATCATACATATATTTTTACCAACGATGTATCCAACGACTAATTCTTACCAACCACAGCTCGCATCAAAGATGGCAGCTGCTCAGGCGGCACAGGGAGGGGCACCTCCTTCTCTTCAAGCAGGAGGTGGTGGTACACCTTATGTGAGTTTTCCCACGACTTTGAAGCCATCTTTCAATCTTCATTTTGCTGACGGCACATAGCCTGCAGGAGGACAACCCCCACAAGGTCAGCAGCCATTTCGTATAGAGCAGCAGGCTCAACCATCATACTCGACACCCAATTTTCCACAATATTCTAGCCCAAATGTCCCACAATACTCTGCCCCCAGCTATGCAAGCCCAAGCTATCCAAATTCAAGCTCAGGCCCTACAAGCCAAAGCTACCAACCCTACCAACCCTATCAACCCCAACAACCCCAAAATCCAGGCTACCCAAGCCAAAATAATTCAAACCCAAACTCAGGTTATCAAAGCCAGAGTTATTCAAATCCAAACCCCGGGTATCAAAGCCAAGGCTATTCAGACCCAAACCAAGGGTATCAAAGCCAAAGCTATTCAAGCCCAAACTTTCCAAACCAGAGTTATTCAAACTCATCCAACTTTTCAAATCAAAGCTACCCAAATTCAAATTCAAATTATTCAAGTTATCAGCAACAAGCTCCACCGCAACTAACACAATATCAAACAGGTCAATATGCGCCGTACCCAGGAGCAGGAGGACCACCCCCAGGACAGGGTTACCCTCCGCAGGGAGGAGCTCCTCCACAACAACAACCTGGGCAACATTCAGCGCTCTGTTACCAGAAAGCAGGAAATTCGATCCCTCCACAAGCTATCAAGCAATCTCTCGAAGCAACTATCCGCGAGAAGAACCTTGGTAACTTTTTCCGCAATCCTCAAATCCTCGATCAAATCAGTGCGCAAGCTCCTCAAAAGATCGATCAGCTATGTCAAGCTTGGAACATACCTCGTGAAATGGGTGCCGATATTGCCAAGCTTGCACTTTTCGACATCATTTTGTTCATTGGTATGTTTGCACAATTCATATATAGAAATGTCGTAGAATACTGATTTTTTCCCCAAAGATGACAGTGGATCCATGGTCTTCCAAGAAAACGGAAGTCGTATCGATGACATGAAGCTTGTACTCAACCGAGCTGCTTACGCCGGATCTCTCTTCGACGCCGACGGAATCCAAGTGCGCTTTTTCAACACCCCCGAACAAGGAGAACATATCCGAAGTGCACAAGATGTCGAGGCTCTAGTTTCTCGTGTCAAGTTCAAGGGTTTGACACCATTGGGAGCACAACTCAGAGCTAGAGTCATCGATCCTCTCATCATGAGCAAAGTACGCGGTAACCAGCTCCAAAAGCCAGTTCTGATCGTCATTATCACCGATGGACAACCAGACAGTGAACAAGATGTTTTCAACGCCATCAAACAATCCTCCGCCGAACTCGCCCGCACCCAATACGGCAAAAACGCGATTTCCTATGAATTCGCACAAGTAGGAACCGATGCCAAAGCCACGGAATTCTTAAAGAAACTCGACGACGACCGCAGCATCGGAGATCTCATCGACTGTACCTCGAACTTTGAATCCGAACAAGCTGAAATGGAACGAACCAGTCCAGGAGTAGATTTGACACCGGATCTCTGGTTACTTAAACTTTTGGTTGGAGCGGTGGATTCTTCTTATGATAGTAAGGATGAAGGGAATGTGGCGCGTCCTCCTCCACAACAAGCTGGATATGGTCAACCTCAACCCGGTTAC